>CAJUYH010001886.1:13828-58478 GCA_910591685.1 Galerucella tenella
TTTGTGCTCTTGAAAGAAAAATTGTTTATCTCATAAACTAACCACTTCAACCCACAAGTATTATACATTTTTGAAATCAGCTCAAAGAGGAGTATCCAAATTTTACATAAAAAATTTGAAAAGTAATTTAAAAAAATAAAGGGGATGCTGCTAGGGGTGAGGGGGTGGCTTTTCCAGTAAGTTTAAATAAGCCATAATGCTTGCCCCTTCCAACATAAATTGACGTGTTTTTGGATTTTTTCTAAATACCAGTATTACAAAAGTTATTAAAGGTGGATACTTTTATCTGAAAAGCACTGTATAATAGATGTTGTATGGAGGAATAATATTTAAATTCGCATGAAGATGATTACAGCTTGTATTGATTCCTTTTAGTAATAAACCCTTACAGTGCTCTTGAAGATGGTTCTATAGAGCACAGAGGAATAAGGACCTAGAGTGGGTGGGCAGAGTTGTCAGCAAGTTTTTCAACTATGCCCACTCATTTAAAAATCATCGTTGAGCAATTTTAAAACATTTTATTACAACTTTGCCCTCATATTATGTTTCAAAAAAAGTTTCTGCATGTATGAAAGTTGAAAAAACCGCTGAATACTTATAATAAAAGGTGTTTTTATTAGAAAAATTAGGAAATACACAAAAATTTAACAGTTTCCACTCTTAAACCACTAAATAAACATTTTGTCATAGAAAAATAAAAAAAACTAATACAGTTTCATTGCTGAACAAAAAAAAACGTAGCATTCTCATTTAAATATCAAAAAAATCAACAATATTTTGGGAACTTATATTTTTACTCGTCACAGCATGTACTTACAGCCTGTGAAAGTGTTTGCTCACTATAGTTTTTATAATGGCGCGCTCCCAACTTTCTCCTATCAGTACCTACCACATGCCATACTGCAAAAATATAAATCAGTTTTCATTTTGAGCATTACTATAATAATTATCCTACAGTATTATTATTATTGTTTATAAACAAAATAAGCCATTTGAAGTGAAAAAAAACTCCGAAAATTCATGTGACAACATTGCCCACTTCTTCTTATCGCCAATAATGACTTTCTAATACACTCAGCAAAAATTACACAAAATCACGTTGGTAACAAGACATCAAGGTACGCCCATACCAAATCTTGAGGAATATTATTGATAAACAAAGTCACAGCAAACCTCAGCTTTTCATGTTAAAAATCGACAAAAACCAGCCTAAATTATCCTACCTGCTTCCGAAGAGCAACACAGCCCCGACAGTGGTAAATGCATTACTGAGAGTTGAAATGACTTGCTAAGGAACGTTTGCGACCGTTGGAACGATTTTAGAATGTTTCCGGAGTTATAAAAAAAAGGTTTACAAACTTACATATGGGCAAAGTTGTGACCTCTGTTGTAAGGTTTTACGGTATATTAAATCAATCAAGCCTATCATGCAAGACTTTCATTTTCAAATAAATATTTTTGACTTACGCCCTACGATGCACTAAACAATGGAGAAGAAAAACTGTCAATCTAACATCAGAATGACTTTTCCAGTTTTCGTTAGGTGAAGGAAAAAACTACAGCTTAGCAACATCACAATATTTTGTTTTGCAACGTCATCGTCTTCTTATCGTAAATAAATCATATGTGGTTATATTCTATTCCATCAGATTTCATACAATGTCCCAAAACGTATGTGTTTTCTAGATTCGTATTTGAAAATCATTCTCGTGATTTTTTTGATTATTATGTCTGAAAAACAACATTTTTATGCAATTTATCAGATTATCTCACCAAAAAGGAAGGGAACAATTTTACGGCACACAGCGTAAGAGTGGGTGACCTACATCAAGATCTCCGCCACTGTTTGTAGCTCACTTTGGTTTCAATAAGATGAGCCTGAGAATCTCTGAAAAGAACTATACTTCATACACAATATAATTTTCGAACTCACAACTCAAAACCCTTATTACCGAAACCAATCGATATAAGAAGTTCATAACTTAAATAAATCCAATAAATTCTGTAAGTTACTGTTATTATCGAGATGAACATACTGGAAGGGTCCATTCATCTGTTAATAATGGTTTTGGGCCGACAGATGCGCACGGGAAAAGCGAAGTTATGTACAGACATAATAGACAGAAGCGGGTGCATGGAAATTGTCTTACATTGGTTGTTCGATTAAATTTACTCAAAGTGAATATTTATTCAATAAAAAATCTCCTGCCAGTCGATACTGACAGTCGAACAATAAACTGAAATGTATGAATTAGTTATTCAAACCGATCAGAACGTGATTACGTGAATATATTTCTCATGTAAACGGAGTGAAATTATAACAAAGTTACCGCGACATTTCTTGAAACCACTAAAAATTTTCAATTTCAATACCTAGTTCTCATATGGTACATTCAATAGCCTTCTTGGTGTGCGTCATCGTTTGTGACGTATATCAGGGTTTTGGTTATGTCGTTTAAGTACAGACCTGACGGGAACTGTCAGTGGGGCAGTGGAAAAAGACGTAAGTTATACTGCCGCTACCAAAGAAATGCGTTCATAGTATTTGGAACCCCCGATTGATAGGCTGTGCTTGCGCATAATTTTAGCATCGTTCAATCAATCAAATGTTTGTAAGTCAAAGATTGGGATTAACGTTTGTAATACATTTGAACGGTTCATTATTGTGATATTTTGATTAGGATTAATCAAAGACCTGCCTTTTTTCCACTTCTTTCTACGTGATGTGTTAGAAGGGCATCAACAATCGATGACGCACACCAAAAAAGCTATTGAATGAACCATACGTTCTAGTCGATCAAAACATTATGATGGTGATTATTCTTTGACATTTTTCGAAACCAATGGAAAGTTTGAATTTCAGTACACAATTCATACAGGGTGGGGCACTATGAACGAACTATTCTCTGGCGTCTTAACGGCAAATATAATTGGAAAAAATAAGACGTAGAATTAAGTAGATCACCTAGGACTATAATTTAAGAATATTTTGGAATATACAGGGTGCTCCAAAAAAGCGTGCCGTATCAAAGTTAGGTTCCTTTAAATGGAACACCCCGTATTTCATCACATTTTTAAATTGTACTATTAAAAATAATGTGAGTTCATTAACATCTCCCTATACCTATCTAGTGCAGTTTCCAGGATACATCGATTTTACATAATTTGTAGACCCTCCGGAAAAATACAATAACTTCAAAATAAAAACGAATAACCACATTTGCTTCACACCATCTCACTAGAAGCTTTTAACATTCCGTTTCCAATATTTACTGGTATGCCATCATATACAGGGTGTTTTTAATATGACAGAATAACACTAACCATTTAATACATAAATTTCTGGTTTAATTTAAATGGAACACCCTGTATCTGTTGGGTCTGTTGAACGTGGGAATTTATCACCTTTCAGTTGGTATTAGGGTTGCCTATATCTAACTCTGATAGTTCTCGAGAAATTTTAAATTTGTTTTTTTAATATTCAATTATTTGCTGACACCTAGTTAGGTACCTATGACATGATTCTCCGATGGAAAGTTTTTGAAAATTTTAAATTTGTTATTTTGACAGTAAGTGCTTTGTTGTATGATTTATTATTGATAAATTAAAGGTTTCTTGAATCAGAATTTTATTAAGGATTAGTACACTATTTTTGGGCATACAGATACAATAAGCTTCAAAATTATAAAAAAATAACTAGGTACAAAAAATTCAAAGAAGGTGTTCAAAGTGACGCCCATCTTGTTGGATATAAATTTAAACCCTCTTTAAAAAAAATTATTGTTCACTTTCTTTGACATTTCTGGTGTTACTGTTTGAAACGCTCTCCTTATCCTATCCTTCATGTTCTCAGGAGTGTTGGCTTTGTATTGTAGACAATACTTTTTATGTAACCATAAAGAAAATAGTCTAATGGCGTCAAGCATGGGAACCTTGGCGGCCAAAGATTAGGACCCCCTTGCCCAATCCATTTTTGTGGAAAAATATTGTTCAGGTAACGCCGGACAATTATACTGTAATCAACAGACGCACCATCTAAATGCAGCCACATTTTTTTGTCCTGTAGATAGTGGAACTTCATCTAAAAGTTCGGGTAGTTTGTTACGTGAAAATTTACGAAATTTTCTTCCAGTTAGCGTTAAGTTTTTTTACTAATCTTATTGCAAAGTTAATGATTGAGTACCCTTAATGAAACTCTGATTCAAGAAACCTTTAATTTATCAATAATAAATCATACAACAAAGCACTTACTGTCAAAATAACAAATTTTGAATTTTTAAAAACTTTGCATCGGCGTATCATGTCATAGGTAACTAGATGTCAGCAAATAATTGAATATTAAAAAACAAATTTAAAATTTATCGAGAACTATCAGAGTTAGATATAGGCAACCCTAATACCAACTGAAAGGTGATAAATTCCCACGTACAACAGACTCAACAGATACAGGGTGTTCAATTTAAATTAAGCCATAAATTTATGTATTAAATGGTGAGTGTTATACTGTCATATTAAAAACACCCTGTATATGATAGCATACCAGTAACTATTGGAAACGGAATGTTAGAAGCTTCCAGTGAGATGGTGTAGAGCAAATGTGGTTATTCGTTTTTATTTTGAAGTTATTGTATTTTTTCGGAGGTTCTACAAATTATGTAAAATCGATTTATCCTGGAGACTGAACTAGATAGATATAGGGAAATGTTAATGAACTTACATTATTTTCAATAGTACAACTCAAAAATGTGATAAAATACAGGCTGTTCCATTTAAAGGAACCTAACTTTGATACGGCACGCTTTTTTGGAGCACCCTGTATATTCCAAAATATTTTTAAATCATAGTTCAAAGTAATTTACTTAATTCTACGTCTTATTTCTTCTAATTATATCTGCCGTTAAGACGCCAGAGAATAGTTCGTTCATAGTGCCCCACCCTGTATATATTCTAGCCAATAGAAACATTATTTGATTGAGTATGATATACTAACAACAATCCAGCAAAAACTATCCATTATAAATTGTTTTTATTGAATGACAACGCATTTTGCCTGGCATTGAGTATTTTGAAATCTGCCAAATTTTTTCCAATCTATTCTCACTTCTTTTCAGTATTACTAAATACTACAGATAATGAAATTATTCTCCAGGCCATTTCTCAAACTTGTTGCCAGGCGATAGACACGAAATCCTATGGAATCGAGTGGTGATGGCCACAAAGTATTTCCATCTCACTTTCTTGCGATATTACTACAGATGATTGCATTGTAAAAAGACCCTGTGATATTTGTAATGTGGACTCATAATCAGGGTAGGGGATCTCTGAGGGCGCGAGGGTGCTGCCACATAGAGAGTCCCGTCAGTACTAAAATCTCTAATTTAATGAGAAAACTGTAACGCCGTTAGTGGTAGTTGCAGATTCTTCCACATATATCAGCGCTGACATCCTAACGTGTTATCTATGATCCTGACCTGACAACTGCAGACCAATGTTTTACGACGTGTATCAGTATTATGTTATCTATGGTGTACCGTGAGTTTGTTGTAACTATTTTGCTCATGTTGCCCATGTTGAGTATCCGTAGTTGGTTATTTATAGTGGGACTTTTATTTTAAGAGACAATGTTGAGAATATGTATTGTGAAAGACTGTAATGTGAGGTGCATCTTCATAAAAAAACATGTTTAATTAAATGAAAAGTGACAAAAGTAGTTACTCTCCCATACAGCTTCGAACTTCCTAGCATTGTTGTTAAATTTCCATTTTTCTTCATGTTTGTCATGAACTTGATGATTATTGCATTATTTTTCCCACTTTAGGCATTATATGGTCTATTTTTGACATTTCATTTAATTCCACTTGACTATTCGATTGTGATTATTGTAATATCAATCTAATGTTCAGTAACTTCAAATGAAATATCAAAAATGGACCATAAATGTCATTTTGTAATAAATGTTATTACAGTTATTTTGGATACGCCGCCAAAAACTGTAAAATTACGGGAATCTTCTTTTTCGGCTGTTAGCGAAGTTCACAACCATCTGATTTGTGTTAGAGGTACTAACGGGACTTTTAGGGTGGCGCCACCCGTACAAATAGAGGGCGCCACGGGACAGTTTCCCATCTTTAAGTATTTTTTTATCTATGCTCATAATTACACAGCTCATATCCATAGCAATTCCATTGTACACTTTGATAATACAGCGACAATTTATAAGTAACATCAGTTTGACAAAGGTAATGACAAAAAAATTCTTCAATAAAAATGTCACGTTTTGGTCGGGCTTCATTACAAGCCATTGGAGAAAATGAGTTGGAAAACGAACCAAATAACACAAAAAAAAAACGAAAATAAGCGTAGGGACAGTTCATGAGCTTCTGTGCTTAGAAAAATTATACTTTGGATGGGAAAACACAAATTAATGTACTGGCAAATATATTAACGACTGTGCATTCTCTATACGTGAGCATAATGGCGATGAGTACAAAGAATTTACTATTAAAACGATTCGGAACGTAACCGCTGAATTACTGATGGAAAAATATTTCACTGAATATAACATCAATTAAAACCTTTCCACTGGCATAGAGTTCAAAGCAGCCCGGGATGCGAAAGATGCGAGGGGAAAGCAAATACAAACAGATCCAGAGAAGGCAAAGGAAAGGGGAATTTTATCAAAGTGCGATGAATGCCAAGATATGATCCATCGTAGTAAGGGAAACTTCTCACAGAGTGATCAGAAAATGAAGAATTTTTGGTAATAGTGATTATTCGTGGGCTTAATATATACTTTTCCCGGAAATATACTATAAATATTTGTTAAAACAATAGGAAAAGTGTTTGGCCTCAAAAATATGGTCATAGGGGTATTCATTTAGTGACAAGTAAATTATCAAATTTGACGCGATTGGGTCATATTAATCCAGCGGACTGTCGTAACTATTCATAGTTATTTTCCTAACAAGTGCGGAAAGTGATACGTTCCCGCACGCGACTGCAGTTGACCCGAACGACGCGGAGTGGAGTTCGGCCAAGCGGTTGGATTGCATCGGTTGCAGGTCACATAAAGATGACGATGAAGGTTTTAAGTCATTTGTAGATGGAAGAATTTTGTTTTATATATTTTTCTGGGGTGGTTTGATAGTTGTTTTCTGCTACTACTTTGAAAAATGTACAGGGTTATATCAAAATATCTTAAAAATGCAACAAAAAGCTAAAGAAGATGTAGATTTCATTGGATGGGCTATATCGTGGATATTAAACAATTGATAATAACACTATAAATGATAATCTCCCAATAACATTCATCGGAACAACAAAACAAATAAGTATTGAGTTCTTGTATAAAACATATTTTGCTTTTTACTTAACTCTTAGCAGCTATTGAAGCACTGAGCTTTTGTGTAATTAGTTCCAAAATAGTGTGGAAATGCCCAGGCAAATTCAATAAACTAGGCGAGAACCACACTCACTGTAGACTCCAGGACACACTGGAATAGAAGGAAATGAAATAACAGATGACTTATGAAATGAAAGAAATGAAAGAAACTGAAACAATATACAATCAAATATTCTGCTGATTGACTACAACCAGTTTAGATCTAATCAATGTATAAGTCAAAGTGAACTAGCAGCAAAAGTTCTAACCAGAACCCCAACGGGACATTGTCACCTGAAAAAGCTCGAAATAGTGGGGAAGAAGAATGTGGACTCTGTGACATGGAAAAAGAAACCTCCATCCATATACTTGGGAACTGTTCAGCAATTCAGAATCCTAGGTCACAAAACCTAGGAGACTACTGGATAGAAAAGGGACATCGACCCAAATTGGAGCCTGCAGATATCCTAAAATTCCTCCGGGAAACAGGACTAAGGGGGCTACAAGTCTTTCAGACTTTCCTCAAGAAGTGGGTATTAGTGAAGAGGTCTCAGTGAAGGTAGTCAAATTTGGTAACCAATATTATAAAGAGAAATCTCCAATAATCAATTACCTGCGTTATCAGGATAGTACTATAAAACGATGGGAAAGGGCAATTCAATTTGTTCAAATCTTCATTCAATTTGAACAGAGTTTAATATATATATTCGTGGCGCGGTTCTCTAACACAGTGGCTTTTTCAAACGGGAACTGGCTAGTTGACCACCACCAAAGCAAATGAAAATTGACACAAGAACACCTCCATACAAATACTGAAAAGGCAGACAAGGAACTCTCGTCCAAGCTGGTAGAACTGGGTAAGAAACATTTGTAGATAGTTACCAGCCCGAACAAAGTGGAATATGTGCAGAGATGTGAAACTTCATGATAGAGCACCTACTTACATACTCTGCTTCTGAGAGAACTTACAAGGTCTCAGACGGAAGCACTTTGCAAAAGGAAATAATACAACCATCACATGTAATGGAGATTCCTCGAGTGGAACTGATTGCCTCCAGAGAAAACACGGAGCTTTTGGAATGGAGGTAGATAATATGGGAAATGTTACAGAGATTCAGTTCAAGTGCCCGGGCTTTTGAGCCCAATCCAAACGTATGAGTGAATGTACATTTTCTGCAATCTTAAGGCGCATCCACGATACCGCAATAATTAACAAAGCCGAATTGGCGGAGATAGCGACTATAAAAACGTCCACATAATATGTATTGGCATTCATTTAGTCTGGTCGCACAATGTTTACAAACAAAACAGGACGATCCTGGTATACATTTGTCAAATTAATCTTTGAAAATTGGCAATTTTACGTTTTTTGGCATGAGGAATAATAATTTGCACTCTAATTTAACATTGTTAATAAAGGGCGCTAGTTACACTTGTTTGTGTTAATTAAATCAAAGTAAACTTTTTTTGGGCTAAACTTACCACTAAAAGAATGAAAAAGTATTGAAAAGCGTTAAATTCTACAAAAAAAGTTACTCCACTTTGATTCGTGTAACTCAATCGGTTATCGAGTTATTTGCTCCTAAAAACTTCAATAAATTTTAATTTTTTCATAAAAAATTTTATTATTCCTCAAATATATAACAATAACAGATTTGAAAACAAAAGTAAAAAACTACAAAGCAAATGTTCAAAATGCCCACCATTTACTTCAATAATAATAATAATGTTTATTCAAGAAATATAATACAATATAATAAATAATTTGAAAAGAAATAGTTGAGAATACATAAATAAACATAAAATCACTGAAACGCCAAAGACGCTTGCTTGTACGTGATATTTTCACATAATTAAAAATACCTTTATAAAATATCATAGAATATAAAACTCCAAATATAACTATTTTACTGAAACGATAAACAAACACATACCTACTTATAATTAAAACTATATATGATTATTGGGAGAGGTAATAATAATAAAGAAATCAGTGAAGTGGTCACATTAGGGCAAATTGACATTATCGGGAAATATTGGCAGTATTAATTAAATTCATAACATCAAATACAAAATTTTAGGTTGACTAGATCATTGAATCTTTTTCTGTCAGTATTGTACATCCATTCCTTTACAGATCGCTTAAATGTTCCAGGATTATTTATGTTTCTCAAGTTCAGAGGTAAAATATTATAAATTTTTGCTGACAGAAATTCCACTGAGCGTTGACCGATTGTTTTCTCACATATAGGTATATTAATTGAGTTTTCTTTTGCTCTCGTGTTTTAACAATGTTCGACTGGTTGCACTTTTATGAATATTTGTGAATATCTTTTCGCATCAAATATTTTATTTTGTGAGAAAAGTTTGTCGCTAGAGAACCCTATATTTTTTTATATATGGTTCTCAGTATCCACTTCTGTGAGACATTAGGACCCTCCAAATTACTTTCTGTAACACCTCCCCAACTTAGGATACCATACTGCAACTGACATTGCACCAACGAGAAATACAAAATTTTAAGGTTTTTCAATGTTGAAAAATCAACTAGGTATCTGAATTTAGTCAGCAGACCTCTTAATTTATTCTTGACGTGGTTAACTTGTAAGTCCCACCTTAAATGTCTATTTATTACGATTCCCAAGTATTTGATTCGATCTTTTTCAAAAATTTGTGTTTGGTCATCAATTGTTAATGGTCCCAGATCAGGAAGGTGATTGGAGTAGGATGTAAACGGTAAGTAATTTGTTTTTTGGCTGTTTAGAGTCAATTTGTTATATTTAAACCAGTTACATATTTGTCTTAGATCTTGTTCTGCTAATACTTTGAGGTTTTTCCAGCTTTCACCCTCATATATTATGGCCATATCATCTGCAAAACTGACTATTTTTCCTGATGCTTGGGTATGCAATAAACTATATGTATAAATAGTAAATAATAGAGGTCCCAGTACTGTTCCCTGTGGAACACCACAGGTTTCGCTGTGATAAATAGTCTTTTAATGAAAAGTAAGCTGGACCTCTTATACCGTAACATTGCAGTTTCTCTAATAAGCGTTTATGATTCACACTATCGAAGGCTTTTGATAAATCCACAAATATGCACATAATTGGAACTTTTTTTATCTAACGCCTTATATAATTGCGATGTTAGCTGCAATATGGCATCCTCAGTAGAACGCCCTTCTCTAAAACCGAACTGGTTATCAGAGAGTATATGAAACTTTTCAAGAAATCCATACACTCTATCTTTAATAAGTTTTTCCAATATTTTCTAAAACACTGACAATAATGAAATATGGCGGTAATTTTCGACTTTTTGTTTGTTACCGTGTTTGTATAGTGGTTTGATGATACCAATCTTCAAGCAATTTGGAAATTTACCCTTCTGAAAACATTTATTAAAAATATTAGTTAGAGGTTTCGCAATTTCAAAATTTATTTCTTTTAGAGTCTCTGATCTGATATTATACCATCCTGGGGATTTTTTTTGTTTCAAGTTATTAATGATATTTATAGTTTCGGTTTCAGGTACTGGATTTAGAAACACAGTATTATTTATATTGGTTATATTTTCTGAAAAATTGTTTACATCATTTATTTTATTTGCATAATTTTCACCTAAGTCGCTGTAATAATTATTGAATATATCTACAATTACACTCTTTAATGTTATGAGTTCATTGTTCACCTCTAATGTCTCTATTGTTGCGTTAGGTTTTCGATTTGGACAAATACTATTAACTGCGTTCCATAATCCACTAGAAGAATTTGGACTGTTTTCTATTATTCTATTCGCATATTCTTTTTTAGCTTTATTAATTTTCTGTCTAAGTGTGTTCTTTAAGCACCTATAATTTTTTCTTAGTCTCACATTTTCAGGGTGTACTTTCAGTTCTCTATACATTTTATTTTTTTCATTTATTATATTCAGTATTTCTGGAGTAATCCATGACTTTTTAGTTTTTTTCGTATTTTCTTTGATAGTATTTGTGTGTAACTGGATATATTTAGTTAGTTTTTCTATAAAGTTTTCCATAATCAAATCGACATTTTCTGAGTCATAAATATTGATCCACTGTTCATTTTTCAGGGTATCTTTTAAATTTTCATAGTTTATATATTTTTTATATTTATTTTGCTGAATCTTGTCAGAAGAAATTGACTCATAATTGTAAATAACTGCGATTGGAAAATGATCAGTTATATCATAATTGAAAATGTATGAATTGAAATGATTTCGAATGCTATTATTTTTAACAAATATGTGATCTATACATGTTTTACTACTAGGTCTTGTAATTTGATTTATATAAGGAATGAAATTAAAAGAATTAAATACATTTTTATAATTATCAGTATCATTATTGTTTTCCAGTAGATCGATATTCATATCTCCAATAACAATATGGAATTTATTTTGTTCCCTTAACTGTAGATAATCATAAAGCTCTGTAATGGAGTTATTTTTATCTGTACTGGGTGATCTGTAAATAGCTGTTAAGACTAATTTAATTTTATTCACAATAATATGTAATTCAATGGCAGTACTCTGAGCAATCTGAACAATATTATAATTGTATTTTATATTACATTTGATAAATACTAAGATTCCATCGTTTTTGTTTAATTTTCCTCCACTGTAGACATTGCTATAACCTGGAATAGTGTATACATCTTTATCGAAAATAGTGAAAGTTTCCGTTAAAATTATTATTTCATATTGCTCAGAAAACTGATTAAGAAATATTAGGCACTCATCGTAATTTCTTGCAACACTTCTGATATTCAGATGTAATATTTTAAAATTTTGGAGTTCATGAGTAAAATAGCTTTGGTTAAATTTTTGTATGTCAAATATGAGTTTTCCTAATATTTCCTCATTTTCGTAGTTTTTAATAAATGGATCCAGTTTTAAAATTAATTATTTCTATTTCTTAATGAAGGCTTTCTCTCTCTAGCTGGGGTAGGCGGGGTGTGTTTAGTTTTACCTTTATTTTTCAGTTCATCTTCTTTCTTTTTTCTTAGTTCAGCTCCTACGTTCTTTTGAGTTTCCTTTTTTTCTTTCCGTTTGTTTTATTATATCAACATCCAAGGCTGTTGTATTTTCAGCTATTTCAAAATTATCAGAGTAATTCTTTCTTGGAGTTTCTGGCTCGCTGCACGTTTCTTTTATTTCAACAGCTGCCTGACCTTTTTCAAATCCAATAATATCTTCAACTGTGTATGGTATGTTGTTCCTGTAGAGTTTATCGCCCTTTATATAGCAACGATCTTGGGTTGTGTCTCTTAATGTTTTGAGATAATTCTTGAGTATTTTATTTCTCTCCTGCTGAATCTTGGTCAGATCAGGTACTATTGATATGTTAGTCCCTTTGAGCTTTTTACAGTTCTTTAAAATGTCAATCTTTGTAAGAGTGGATGTTAATTCTACCTTAATCGGAGCTTTTTCGCTTTTTCCAAGTTTGTAAATGATGCTAATATTGTTTGTATTAATTTTCATATCTAATAAGCTATCCAATTTACTACACACGTCTTCTACAGGGATATTATTGTTTGCTATCGGAAATCCAAATACGATTATGTTATTTCTTCTACTATTTCTATCTAATCTTCCTATTTTATCTTTGAGTTCCAAATTTTCCTTTTCTAGTTTTCTTATTTTTTCATTAAGGATTGTTTCAATTTTCAATAATATATTCACTTCACTTGCTTGTATACTATTTTGTAGCACTTTCTTACTATTAATAATTTCTTGTCTTAATCCATCCATATTTTAAAAACAGTCTGGCAACTATGCTAAGTAATGTGTATTTCTATATTCGATAAGGAATAAAAATCATGAAATATCAGTTTGTATTCATTCCTGGTTGAGGTGTATTTATATTTTAAAAAGAAAATAATTTCTCCTAACTACACTTACTTGCACTTTTAAGTTTAAAACATCACTTTAACCAATCTGGCAATTTAATATTTGATTTTTCCCACTTTTATAACTAATTTCCATAGGAGTCTTGAGGATCGAGTTACTTTTCAACATTACCACACTTCTCTCTTCTACACTTTATGATTCCGTAAATTATTGCGAAAATCAAAATTTAAATTTAAACTTTAAGCACCCCGTATCTTGGAAACTAGCAATATTTGCATAAGGCATGTCGAGCAGACTCTTCATGTTTTGAGGTCTAGAATCTACAGTTCAGAGATTGGACATTCTTAATGAATCACCCTGTATTGTATAGTTAGTGGTAAAAGCATAATATTTCCAAACGAAATAAACCAAACAATTACTTATATGCAGCTTCAAAGTCTATAAATTCTCGTTGTCCTCCAGTACAATTTACAAATTGTACAAACTATACAATAAATGTAAATATTAACAACAATTAATTTGTGTTCAAGAATATCGTTATAAATTAGATGTTTCTTCAATTTCCTTTATGACAACTTTATCAATATAAAAATTAAAGCCATACTTTGTTCCATTTCTCATAATAATCCATTTGTAACATTACGCACGGTAAGACAGTGCGGTAAGAATAATACCGCACTGTTATTTTCTAATTGCTTAGCAACTGCCCACTACTCTGAATTGTTGAGCTTTGCGCATAGAAAAAAGGTCAAAATAGTGTCATTTCCCCACGATTGGAGAAAAAATTTTATTTTGCACATTGGTGGGTCCTAGGATAATACTCAAAGATGAAACAATACAAAATGCTGTATAATTGAGTACGTGTTTCATAATTCAAGGGCTTCTCGTTGGATACCAAGAGACCTCTGGCTGATTTTTTTTGATTCCTCTCCTCAGGATATTTATTTATTTTTCCTGGGACGTTGGTACAAAGAGTTTCAGCTTGATGCTAGATTTTTACTCTGTGTACATTTCATCGGAGATTTTATTTGAAGATGTTAAAAACAAAAGCATTGAAAACATTTTGGTTGTTAGTTCAGTTTATTTTTACTTTTTTCGTATGTCCTTACAAAGGACCTTTAAATTAATAGATATATAATTTAATGTGACGGTTATACAGACAATATTTCTTGAGAATGAATTGCAGAACATGAAGCTTCCGCATTTTCTATATTTATTAAAATACGTGGAAAATGAGGTGTTTAAAAACGAAAAAATTGTACCCGACAATAAAAGTCTGCGATGAATTCCAATCAAGAGAAATAGGAAGTGGGTATTAATTTTTTTTCACTTGGAAATTTTCCAGCTCTAGGCGATCGACGTTAGATTTCTGAATTCACGAGATATTCACAGGATATTAGAAATGTTTGATCTGATAAGGGAAATTCTGCGAGAAAGTTCCGCGCTCTATGTTTTAAAAAATGAATTTATTGTGCAAACAGCCTGTAGATAAAGTAGGAATGTATTTACAATCGATGAACAACAAAGTTGATACGAGTATATTGATGAAAAATACACGGAATAGTAAATAGGGGATAATTGATGTTCAAGCTAACATCAATAATTGATACATCAGACGGTAAAAACATGTTCAATTAAGTGTTTTCCATTATTGTCGGAACAATCTCCATAGCACGTTATAAATGTCAAAAATTTACTGCTTCTTCCAAAAAAGTGGAATTCTTCCATTCAATTGATTATTGGGGTTGAAATGTGACGGTAATTTATTCCTACCTTTGGACAGACAGTAACATAATTGTGAGTATTCTCAGATATGCATGTATCCATCGCTTGCGACGTACACTGTAATATATCGACTTTTATAAAATGTAGATTGCAAATCCCTCCCCAACTTCCGCTCGGCATCAGCCAGTTCTACTCTCCAGTCCTGACCATATCACAATATCATCAGCCACCTCTCCTTCTGACTCCATAAGTAGATACGTTCAGAAATTCCATACTGAACTCAACAATTTATTTGACCTATGTAAGTTTGGAGACAATCAAGACATAGAACTTCAGACACACCATGTTTTCCGTTGGAGACTCTATCTTTTTGTTACTGGTGAAAATGTTCTTTATGCCTGCGGGCTCTACTGATTCTACCCGTGATACCTTTTGGAATGAGGCAGAAATATTCGATTTTCTGCTTGAGAAGTGCGTGTAGACGAAAGAGGGAGTGCTAGATGTCCTTGGATACTTCTTGCTGTGTGAATTTTATCGGAACCGTTTCATAGACAGGAACTACAGAGATGTCGGCACCAAGCCAAGCAAGCAGCCGGAACCATCAAAGCCAAACAAGTAGCCAAGATGATGACGAAAATGACTACGATACCAGACCCGAGGAATTCGACGAGCTCGCGGAAAGGAATAAGAGACTCACTGAAAAGTTCCAAAGAATCATCGTTCACGCCAAAAAGTATGGAATGAAAGCCGATGATGCAAAAAATATGAAAAACTGGAAGCCACAAATATACGAATGGAAGAAGGAACGGAGGATCTGGTGATTGCCAAGGAAAACATGGAAAAAACAATGGAAGACATGCAGAAAAAAAGGGATCGGAAAGTGTCGGCAGTAAGACACAAAAAACAGAGAAAACCAACAAGATGACAAACTGACCACCGCGCGCCATCCTATCATTTTGGATCTATGAGGAAAGCCATATACCGTCCAGGAATAGAGGCAAGGTTCATTACCATGAACATTTTTTGACAGCTCCAATAACCAATAAAATTTCCTTATTTTTCATCATATGAACAATTACACCCAATCATGTCAACATTACACTGATAACAGACCATTGGCTTTTTTTTACGTTGCTATGGACACATACCTATTGATTTATTTAGATTTTGAAGTTTCAAATATTTAATATTTAGAAATGTCACGATTTGGTTGTAATTCTATAATTGGTAAAAAAATTTCTATCCGAATAACCCTCGGACATTGATAAATGCTCAAAAATTTTATTACAACTTTCTCAAGCTCAAGCAACAAGCTTTCGAAATCTGTCATGAAATTTTTTCGAACAATCATCAATGTCCTTGGGTTATTACTACTGAGAGAAAAATGTATGGTGGAAGTTTCCAGCGAAGAACCCGGAGACTACAGAAACTTGACAAGGTACCTGAATGAAGAGAGACAGAAAGTGGAATGGAGAACTTTACACCACGGGAAGAAAAAGAGGAAAGATTGTTATCAAAAGTCTGACAAGATGCGAAGACGTCAACGACCTGAAAAAAGAAATAGAAAAGGAAGGAGTACGAATCGGGAGGATAAGTCAAATCTGTTCCAGATCTGGCGGGAGACTACTGCCTATCTATATGGTGAAGGAGGGCGTGGAAAAGAAGGGGAAACAATTGGAAAACGTGTCACGGGACACACGGTAAGAACTTCAGTTCCTTTTAAGCAATAATCGAATTTTTTTGAATCAATAAATAAATATACATATACATTAATATAAGAATTAATAATATAAGATCAACAATCGATTATAATCAATTATCATCAATTGATTAATAATCGATTATCAACAATAGAATATAGTCGATTATCAACAATCGATTATAAGTCGATTATAATCAATTGATTAATAATCGATTATCAGCAATCGATTATGAACAATAGATTAATAATCGATTATCAGCAATCGATTATCAACAATAGATGAATAATCGATTATCAGCAATCGATTATCAACAATAGATTAATAATCGATTATCAGCAATCGATTATCAACAATAGATTTATAATCGATTAACCTCAATTGAATTATAATCGATTATCATCAATCCTCCATCAACAATCAATTAATAACCGATTGTATACAATCGATAAATATTCGAATATTTCCAATCAATTAAAAGTCGATTGTTTCCAAACGATCAACAATCGATTATTATCAATTGGTTAATAATCGATTATTTTTGATCGATCAACGATCGCTTATCATTAATCAATCTATAATCGATTATTATTGATCGATTAACAATCGATTATCATTAAGCTCTAGTTGTAGAGTAGTAGATGATTCATTTCTTTACAAAATTCTGTCCTCGGTTTTTTTCTTCAATCTTCCGATCAACTTAAAATCTTTCCAGCATTTTTTGTTTCCAATCGATCAACAATCGATTATTATCAATTGATTGATAATCGATTATTTTTGATCGATCAACGATCGTTTATCATTATAAATCTATAATCGATTATTATTGATCGATTGACAATCGATTTTCATTAAGCTGTGCGTGAGCAGGGGAGTTTCCAGATATATTTGTGGGGTAAAAAGGTGTTAAATTTTGGATTAATGCGATTTCCGGCGGAAGTTGACGTCGGAAAAAAAAATAACAAAAAAGTTGTAGATCATAAAAATGTCTACAACTTTTGTGGAGATAATTTTTTCATATAACTTTAAAAACTCCGAGAAAAATGAGAGAAATCGCATTTATCGTTTTTCATTTTTAGTTACACAATAATAATTTCATTTTGACAAAACTTAGTGAATGTATACCTTCTTATGTCCGAAAAATCCTCAAATTTTTCCAGATAAAAATATCAAGAGACTTCCGAGATAATCAGATAATCACGTTTCTCGGCCCAAAAAAATATTTTCCAAATTAAAACTCTCCTTTGGGAAATTGTCTTAAAGAATTCAATGGTGTCGCCATTTTTTCGTCTTAAGTTATACTTTCTTGTGAAATAATAAAATAATACAGTCCACATTTAGAAACATGCTAAAAAATTGGAATAATTGAAAAAATGAATTCTGCAAACATCTTTCTTTTACCGATTGTTAATAATTTGTTTAAATTTTCAAATAATTCTTGAAACCCAATTGCACTATTAAATTGCACGGAAAAAAACAAAAGATCCTTAGGGCGAGTTGTACCAAACACATAAACTCGGTTTAATGATGACTGATGGAATGACTGATGAAATACATCAATCAGCCACAGTCTGAACATCAGTTATCATTAGATCAAGTTTAAGTGTTTGATACAACTCGCCCTTAGTGTTATTATTTGATGCAAAACTTTATCATATTAACCTTAACAATTAGTGAATTAATGAAACTACATCAATCGAAGTTTTTTAAATAGGTTTGTAAATTGATCATCTATTCCTTCAATATTGCTCCCATTTATAATTTCATTATCTTCTTCTTCTTCTTCTCCAATATCGCTCGGATAACCTGAGGATTCTTCTGATAATTGATTTTCAGTGATGAAACAAAGAACCGGCTGCTCCTTTTCAGCATAACTATCTTTAGATTCATCGAAATCTTCTGAAATTTCCTCAACATACAAACGATTGTCTAAACCTTGACATTTTGTACATAAATCAGTACATCGAAGCCCGTGCTTTCGACAAGCACATATTATTATGTTAGGTTAGGTTAGAAATTATTTTTAATAATTTGTCAGGCATGACAGAATTTCCAGTGTAACGCGCCGACGTGGCATGAGAATTTTTAAATTGACGACAGAAACTTCTTTCCAGTCCCACATTGTTGATGTTGTTTCGTTTCCAAGCCACGTTTGAAGCTGGTAGAAAACTCTATAAGAGTGTTGTGTAGCCGCACCAACAGTGGGTGGTAGTTTGTCCAGTTAAAATGCTGATTTAATATACAGTTGAAATCTTAATTTATTCAGAGATCATTCTGGTTTGCCTTTGTATATTAATGCTATCAACTTGCAACCATTCCGAGCAATAATTGTTGGATCTGCGTCAGTCAGTCATCATTCGAGTTGTATGTTCAGTGGTAATATCCCTACGGTCTTGATAAATACTCAAAATTTTGTCGTAGAGAATCCTTCAAGCGTGTTGCTCGAAGATAATAGCCCTCTATGACAAAATTATCTCGGTATTATCAAGACCGAGGAGTATTCGATAAGATAATTTTTCACTTTGTAGCTTTCAAAAAATTGATTGCCAATCTGATGTTTAATAATTTTCAATACAAACTCTATCAATTTTAATCAAATAGTATTCATTTTTATTCAATACTACAGTTGTGAAAAGGACAATTGGTAAATTAATTGAATCGTTAGATGCAATACCTAATCTTCGCGACATTTTCGATCCAGTTGTCAGTTTGACGTTCAATTAATGTTTAATAAAAAGTAAGCACCAAACTGAAAACACCACATGTAGGGTATTATCGCTGTGATACAGCGGTGATTGGATGAAATTTGACACATGACTTGAAATTAAGTAATTTGATTGGTTACTATATCCAGTAAAAAATTATCGATAATAATAAAAGAAGTGTGTTGATGATTATCGAAATACAAATTTCTTCGATTTTGAGAAGCAAATTGTTGTTTGTTGTGTGGTTTCCTTAAACAACAATATGTTTCGAAAAAGAGAAGAAATTTTCGATAATCATTAATCACACGAGCTGTATTTGTTAAGATTATTTCTTGATACAATGATTCTGACGTTTCTTCAATAATTTGACATTTTTTGTCAGTCACTAAATTTTTAATATCGAATAAAACAACTAATGACAACGCGAAGCACACAGATGGGAAAATTGCATGTATCCAATCAGGTGCCGAAATACAAAATCGAAAACATAGTGTTTTCAGATATCAATCCTTATATTTAAACCAATCGAAGGCGCGTATTTTGTATTGAGTGAAATAATCGATAATAATACAACAAGTGTGTTAATGATTATCGAAATACAAATTTCTTCGATTTTGAGAAACAAATTGTTGTTTGGAAACAGCACGAGCGCGTAAGCGCGAGTGTGGTTTCCTAAAATAACAATTTGTTTCGAGAAGAAATTTTTGATAATCATTAATTACACGAGTGTTATTTGTCAAGATTATTTCTTGATACAATGATTCTGACGTTTCTTTGATAATTTAACATTTTTTGTCAGTCGCAAAATTTTTGATATCGAATATAACAACTAATGACAACGCGAAACACACAGATAGGAAAACTGCATGTATCCAATCAGGTGCCGGGATACAAAATCGAAAACATGGTGTTTTCAGATATCAATCCTCATATTTAAACCAATCGAAGGCGCGTATTTTGTATTGAGTGGAATAATCATAGTAATACTTTTAAAAATAGAAATATCCAATCAAATAATGAAACAAAGAATCTTTTGTATTTTTTCCATACAATTGAATGGTGCAATCAGTTTTTGAGAGTTATTTGAAAATTCAAACGAATTATTGACATTCAGTAAAAAAAAGATGGTTGCAGAATTCATTTTTTGAGTATGTTCATGTATGAAAGACGTCTGGTATACGACGACAAACTTTTTGTGGTATCTTAATTCCACTATCGAAAATAAGGATTTAAATAGCAGAAGAATTGATTCTTCAGGACCTCACCGCTGACTGACCGCTTAACGTTTGCTTTCTCCGAATCTACCGCCGTTAACAGTTGTGATAGTCCGAGTTTGTGCTTTTCAGATCCGGTTACCGGAATATTGTGATTAAGACTGTAATTCTTCTTGAAGTAGTGTCAAAAGTAAACCCCAATAATGAAGCCGACTTAAGAAGTTTGTCGGTTTAGTTTGGATTCAAGGGATGATCAAATCTGGAAGTGGTCCGGCCATAATTGATTTGATTAGCTGGCAGATCTGAATCGATATTTTCCAGTTACATGGTACCTTTTTTTATAATTTTTTTAATAACAATAGTTTGCCGGTATAGTTTAGATTCAAAGGATAATCAAATCTGGAAGTGGCCCGGCCATAATTTATTTGATCACCGGCAGATTTAGAGCGTTTTCGTCTCGTGTCACAAAAGTAGTTTTAAGTCGTTGTGATTACCTTACCGGCTCTGACGGTACGTTCTTTTTTTCCGTTTTTGTACTTGCTGCTGTTATTAAAGTATTCATAAAAGACCACATGGTAGTAATAGACAAAGTTTCTGATCTCTCCGCTATTTACCGTAACTCATTTTGATTTGAAAACCGATATTTAGTTGAGTCGTGTTGAAAATTGGGTAGAGAATTGGTTGAAATAATTCAAGAAGACCCCTGGAATTTTCCGTAACCTCCATTAGAGGCTATCTGGAATTCTTGACGATAAGGGTCAAGGGGCCGTGGAGCAAACCACGTTAAACATCTGGCGCCCGAGCATTCCGTTAAAGGGTTTAAGTATCACGGGTGTCCATAGTGACGTGTTCATGTGGTAGAAGACCACGTTTAAGAGCTAAAAAGCGTTACAGAATTTCTCAATCGTAGAATATCATTATAGTTAATTCATAACAGTCATCCCAGCTGACAGTATCACGTTCTTCGTACGAAATACTTTCGTCACCCATTATGTCGTTTTGATTTCTTGGATGACGTCGAATCGACTGGAATATGACGTGAAAATGTTACATCCCAAAGACGTCACCTAGTCATGTTAAATGACATCATATGATGCAGAATGGATGATAATATGTTTTATCGAAAAAATTGTAACGTTTAATTATGTTATTGCACGACGTAATTTCATCTGCCCATTTATGATGTAAGTGTCGATTTTGAGACAGCACAAAAATTAAAAATATTGATACTTTATTTTAATTGAATATAACAAGTTATTGCACACATTCTGAGCAAAGTTACTTCAAATTTAACAACGTATACTGTTTGCGAAGGATAGATAGGAAAGACGAAGACGTTCGACCAAGTTCGACTCGATGAGCCTCCGAGCTGTAACGAGCAATTGGCGCGAATATTAATATTTAACGGTCATAATTTCATTGAACTAAGGAGACTACTTTGAATTCAAACCTGTATTGAATATTAAGCAATGAACAAATAAGTACATGAAATATACGAACTATACCTATATAAAACATCACCACTTGAAATGATTTCAATTGCATATATATTGGAGTGTTATATACACCTATTAGCATTGGGAGTTAGTCAGAGTAGCACACTGTTAAGCACATTATGCAAAACACACATAATCACACCACTTGCTTCTTTCGTTTAACTAGAATAACTGAAATAACAAGTTGAATTTTGCAGAGACGACGAGCACGTGCAACATATCGGGAATTGCTCAATCGGCAAAGTCTTCAAGTAAAAATGATCATTCTCCGGAAAACATTCATATTCGGCATTTGAGCAACTACGGATAGCTCAGTTCCCGAATTGTGTGAATCAGTTTAAACAGATTCCGAAATAAGGTCCAAATTCGGCAATCCATCATTTGGCTTTAATCATTGGGTCCGGTAAGGTTCGCGACCCTCGGAATTTTGCAACGATTTTTTTTAATAGAAAGCCCTATTGCTATAGAACGTTTTAATAAAAAAAAATTCTTGAATTATCCACTTTTGGAAGAGAAAATCGCAATTGAAAGTACCAAAAATCCGCCATTTTTTTTAAATATTTTACAATTTTTGACAATTCTGTCTTGATATCGGATGGTCACAAATTTAAGAAAGAGCGGAGAATGGAAAATGTTGCCAGCTTTTATTTCCGTAGCTCGTTACGGCTTGGAAATAACACCAAGATTTCATATGTATCTTTTCACATATAACACCGATATACTTACTATCTTTATGATCTAAAATGTATGTATTGAAAATGTACTAACTTGGTACGTGTATATTTTGAAGTTAGAGTGAAAATAAAGAATTATGTATATTTTTGTGATTTTTAGTTGAAAATTAACGTTAAATGTCCCGATAAGTAGGTATATTTCGAGAAGGGGAAGGGAATAAACATGTTTGTATATAGATAGACATGAATATTAAATGATTTTTATTCCATATTATGATGTTTTCCAAAAAGGGGAAGGGAAGTCAGTATGCTTATCGATGAATTTCATAATTCAAAGATCTGGATTGATTAATATCGCGAGCGAAGCGAGCGCGCCGGGTCGACGTCCATGTGAAATACAAATTAGACACTTTTTCGAAAAGGGGAAGGGAATACATCTCTTCACCTCAAATTGGAACGTCGACCCGGCGCGCATCCATGTGAAATACAAATTATATACTTTTCCGAGAAGGGGAAGAGAATACATCTCTTCACCTCAAATTGACTGACTTCATGGGATTTCTACTAGAGCAAAAAAAAATTATCATAATTCAACACATACCGCTTCCCCACCAACTGACACAGATCAAAGTGTAACTAAAATATCATTGAATACGGAGCAAGAGAATAAAAAAAAAATTGTTAACCTTACTATTATATAAATTTTCATGGTTATAAATACAAATAATTTTATATTGTGATATATTCATGTAATCTATTACAATGTATTCAGCTGAAAGAAAATTAAGACCATTTGACAACGCCGTTAGGGAGTATCACCAGATCCTAATTTGTGAACCTAGGATGTCTAGACATAAGCCCTGACAAGATTTTAGTGTATAATTTTATAAGCTTAAGTGTCAAACGAAAATATTAATGCTTACGAATATTTCTAAAAATTGGCCAAATTTAAGTATTTTCTTCCGGTTTTTCGTGTGAAACAGACTGAAATTTATTTCAAGATAATAACCTTTACTGTTTAAAGTGAAAATATTTATCGTGAAATAGCATGAATTGGTGTTGAAAAAGTACAATTTTTTGAACTAAAATCGTGATTTTTGAAGTAATTACTGGATGATCCAGCGAAATTTTTGTTCTAATCTGCTTTATTTAAGGTAAGCTTTCAAACAAATCTAAAATTAACATAAAATTCCGAGGGTCGCAAAGTTTACCAGAACCAAAATGCAAAATTGTTTGTTCAAATATTTGTCTCATTTTCCACTGCTATACTTGGTTCCACCATCTTTTACCGTCACATCATAATCGTTGACGTATTCTGCTGCTTAACGTTTGTCTTAAATCAGTTGAATGTTATTCTTCACTTGACCCAACTTGACCTCAAAATTATAATCAATGACATAATATGTTAAGAATTGTTTTCAGCTGAACTGTCAAAAGTAACAAATCGAATTAAAGTCGACATTAGCTGGGAAATACGTTAATGACGTCATAATTCCGTCATATCTATTTTATAAATGAGAGATTGAGATTAACAATGCATGACGTAACGGATAAAGGATGGTTAAACAAGGTAAACAACGATTTGAAAAAACTGGTATCCAGAAAACGTTCTCGGAAACGCGTGCATAAAATGGAACTGGGAAAAACGACGTTATTCCAATCAGCGGCCCAAAACTCTTGCATAAAAGGGCTCTTATCATTCCTCCTTAAGTTCGTCGACTGCATCAACCAATAATTACCCAATATCGACGTTTATATGAGATGACCATTTCAGCTGGGATTGAGCAATATGTACCAAAACTTATCATTTTTCAGACTTGGAAAATAGTCCATTTTCTATCCACTTCATATTTAAAATCATTCCACCAAAGTCTATCGTTTAGTTTTGGAAAATGACTCTAAAAGAGGAGTGAATTTTCATTGAAGTTTACCGAACCGTGCAGGAAATTCACAATTCCCATTTTTTGTTGGAAAAACTCAAAACTGTATTTTGTGATAACGATTTTGTGGCAAATATTCTTTTTCAACGACCCTTTCTCCGGAAGTACTTCCGCTATTGATTCCGTCCACTTCCCTACCTTTAATTATCTCTTATCTTTGGTAATTATATTTCAGTCCTTAATGACTGATACTTTTAGAACATTATCAGCTGTCATCAAACTCTATAACTTTCAAATAAAGTTCATATCAAGATAAACATTAATAACCCCCTTAGTATGAAATATATTAATTGCTGGAAGTTAGTCCCCTGCTGTTATTTTCATTTATGGATTAAAAATCAGCGAAGTAAGTGACACTATATCAATGCGGCAATTTCGAAGGATTGAAACGCGTGAGGAGGTTGATGATTTCACCAAGAAAACTACATTATTGATTACAATATCATTAAACCTAATGAATTTGACCGCTCATGGGATATTTTTAATCGGTTAACCGAATGAGTATGTTATTGTAATACAGGCCGAGTTCCGGTGGATATTATAAATTGCTGCTCTCTCTGATGCCCAAAAGTCAGCAGAGCCTGAACGCAACCACTAAGTCTGCAGCTCAACCGTTAAGCCCTTCTGAATGCGCCCAATGTGCGACAACCTCATTTATTGCGGAAACTTCAATTACCATGACACACAAGAGCATCTTCCTCCTATAAGTTCATACTGTAATGTTTTTCTTATTTATTCAAACAGTTTTTACCGTGGGATAAAATTATACACTCACTATGGCCAATTACTACTTATTTATTGAAAAAACACTCACACACTATAATAAACTTAATTTATATACACACTACTTAATGTCTTTTAATTTATCCACACTCGGTATAATAATTGTCCTAATTTATCTTCAACACTATTTTTATTCACTTTCTGTTCACTCACTGTATACTGAACAACTCCCCGATTCACTCGAAAACCCGCGTATATATAGTGCTTCGAAACTCTTGATTATACCATCTTTGCGTATACTTCATAATTCGGGAACATTCGAGTTGAACCATTGGCCTTGGTACGCTCTAAGAACCTTTCTAGAAAAGTCGCATTCATAGTTTGTGACAGGACCGGCTTCTGAATGAGTGAGTTCGTAACATTGCCCCCTCCTTAATAGTAAGTTCCTCCTGGAACTCTTGTGTAGCCGGGACTGGATGTTTAAATCGGCAACTGGATCCATTCCTACACTTTCCGGTCTTATGGAAATAACAGGGTACTGTCTTCATCGGATACTGATTACGTTGGGAATAGCTGCAGATTGAAATGTGGACATCGGTGTCTTCGAAGATCACTTCCACCATATTCCTAATGACTCGCCAATCCAACTGGTTGCTCTCTATCCTAGGCATTGCTAGTTTCTTCACGTTGGATTCCAGCACGTGGTCCCGAAGACTTCGTAGCGCTTCCCACACATTCCGGTAGGTGGATCGATCTTGGAATTCGTCCTCCCAGATGACCTCCTGATGGACTGTCGTGTAACATCCTCAGTACCTCAGCTACTCTCGATCTCGGGATAACTATTTGTCGTCTATCTTCGGAACCATCATCGTTTTCTAAGATTCGTTTCAACAGGCCTTCTTTCAGGACAGGGGAGTCCCACTGAGCCCAATATGCCTTCAGTGTTGGTGAAAATCTTCACTTCTTGCTAGGTAGGTCGCCGATTTTCTTGCTTTCATTGCCAGATCATCTTTAGGTGTGGATCATTCTCTTGATCTTCTCTAATCCTGGTGGGTGACCATTCTCCATTGCTGACTGTAGTTCTTGAAACTGCAGCTTCCTTAGATTCCACCTTGTTGCAGTGGGAAGAGTCTGGTTGGCACGGCCGCCTTAACAGGGAGTCGGCATTTCGGTGACTGACACCAGCCCGATGCTCGATGTTGGAATCGTATTCTTGGAGTCGTTCAATCCATCTAGCGGTCTGGCCCTCGGGATTCTTGAACTGCATCAACCACTTGAGTGCTGCATGATCAGTCCGAATTAAAAATTTCTTTCCATAGAGATACTGATAGAAGTGTTCCACAGATTTCACTACCGCCAAAAAATCCTTTCTCGTGACGCAGTAGTTCCGTTCTGGTTTGGAGAGGCCTTTACTGAAATATCCCAGCACTCTTTCTTGGCCTCCTTGGATCTGTGAGAGTACTCCTCCAATTCCTACGTTGCTTGCATCAGTGTCAAAAATGAAGTCTCCTTCTGGTAACGGACATCCTAGCATCGGTGCCGTGGTTAAATTTTCTCTTGATCTACTGCCACTCCTTCGTTACTCACGACATGACCCAGATAGTTGACTCGGTTTTGGAATAACTGACATTTCTTCGGGTTCAACATAAGCTGAGCAGCTTGAAGTGGTTTGAATACGTCTTGCAAATTCCTCAGGTGGTCCTCGAATGTCTTACCTGATACTACGATGTCGTCTAAATAGACCAGGCAAGTTTTCCAAGATAACCCACTCAATACATTTTCCATTAGTCTTTCAAATGTTGCGGGCGCATTACAGATCCCGAAGGGCATGACGTCGAACTGCCATAGTCCGGATCCGGTAGTGAAAGCAGTTTTTTTCTTTGTTTTCTGGGTCCATTTCTGCTTGCCAATAGCCGGACTTCAGATCCAAGGTGGGAAACATTTTACTGCCAGCCAAAGTGTCTAGCGTATCGTCGATCCGAGGCAGAGGATAACTGTCCTTTTTCGTCACGTTATTCAGCTGGCGATAGTCCACGCAGAGTCTGATAGTTCCATCCTCTTTCTTGACGAGCACTACTGGAGACACCCATGGACTAGTAGATGGTTCTATTACTTTTTCTTTCTTCATCTCTTGAATTTTTCTTCCAGCTTCCTCTCTCTTCGCTTGCGGTAGCCTTCGAGCTGATTGTTTAATTGGCTTGGCATTACCAGTATTAATTTTGTCTTTGACGGCTGATGTTCTACCAGTCTTTCCTCCTATTGGTACGAATAGGTCTCGATACTGCAAGAGGAATTCCCTCATTTTCCTTTTCTCAGCTCGATTCAAGGATTGGCCAGCTATTGACAACATCTGTTCGAATTTGTCATTAGAATTGTCGGTTGTCGTTGTTTGACAAACTACAGACGTCACCGGTGTGCAACATCCAATTCTGGTTTCCTTCTTGAGAGTAATTGGGTAATCGTACACGTTTATAGCACGTACTAGAATCTCCTTCGCTGACGTAACCAGTCCTTTTCCAATTAGCACTCCTTTACCAACCTCTTCGTCGTGGTTCCAAGGTTCCATCATAACCGGTGTACCTTCTTCCATGATCCCCTGTAGCCGCGCTACTATCATGGTTTCGCTTCGCGCAGGAAGAACAGTATCTTCATGTACAGCTGCCAACACCGTTCTGGTTTCATGCGGATGAAGGAATACTCCTCCGGAACCCACCTTGATGGTTCTGTTTCTAAAGTCCAACTGTAAACCATGTAAATTCATTACGTCCATTCCCAGAATCACGTCTTCTTCGATGTCAGCTACGATTACCGTATGCATGAATTTTTCTTCACCAATTCCCAATTGGATTTGCGTCTCTCCATGAACATTGGCACTCTCCCCTGTTGCGGTCCGGAGTCGCAGCCTCGTCGGCAGAAGCTCCTTAGATTTTATTATCTCTGGCCGTATAATGGTTCTAGTTGCTCCTGTATCCACCAGCAGAATATATTTCTTGCCATTCACTTCGCCATCCACATATACACTGTCATTACACCATCTGAAAGAGGCTATCAGTATGAGAAGCTCTTTGGAACGATCCTGGGTCGGTGCTGCCCCCTCGTGGCCGACCCATTCTGGTTTTCCTGGGACTGGGGCTCTTGGTTTGCTGGAGTTCTAGGTCGCTTACACGAGCTGCGTACATGTCCTAGCTCGCCACAATTCCAGCATCTAATTTTCCTCGGCTTTCGTTCTACCATGCTTTTTATCAAGTTGACTAACTGGTCAAATCTATCTTCGTCACCCTCTTCTTGAACGGTCGTAACTTTGTTATATCCTGACGCCTTCGTGGCTGCTTCATATTCAAGAGCAGCAGTCAATGCATCGACCAATGTTTTGGGATGGGCTAAACGAAGCGTCCTCTGCATAAGCCTTCAATAAAGGCCTGGATGCCTAGACATTCCATCATGTTTTCTGGTGCTGATGGATCAGCGAATCGGACTAGTCGGGCGAAATCCACTTCATACTCTTGAAGGGTTTCATCACGTCTCTGCCTTCGATTCTTTATCTGTACAACGATCCTGAGTCGGTGCTGCCCCCTCGTGGCCGACCCATTCTAGTTTTCCTGGGACTGGGGCTCTTGGTTTGCTGGAGTTCTAGGTCGCTTACACGAGCTGCGTACATGTCCTAGCTCGCCACAATTCCAACAAGGGTTCTAGATGTTCGTGACCATATCGCATGTCCAACCTCTTCTTCAGCTGCTCGAAGTCATCCGTTTCTTCAAGAGGTATCGTCTGAAGCACATCCAAGGCATCTCCCCGAAGCGCGATGGTTAAGTTCACTGCCTTCTCCCTGTCTGACCAATTATTCGCTCTAGCGGCTGCTCCAAATTGTTTTACATAGTTGGTCCACGACATCTCTCCGTCGAACGTTGGGGCCTTGACTCGTGCAAAACTGCCAATATCTTCTTTCTTGGGGAGTGTTTCTGGCTTGCAGGCTTTTATTTGCTCGATCTACTTTTCATCTGCTGGCATGTCTTGTGTTCTTGAGTCTGACAATTTTCTCTTCAACTCCTGGATTTTCTCATCCATTTTTGTGATCTCACTCTCCATTTTCTCAATATTTGATTTCAGAGGGAAAATTTTATTTCCGACTTCAGCGGCAATGTCCTTTTTCATTGACAAAATATTAGCAGAAATAACGTCTTTCATAGTAGAAATATGGTAGAAATCTTCTCGTCCATGGAGGAAATGTAAGCAGAAATGTCGTTCTTCATGGTAGAAATCTTCTTGTTCCTGGAGGAAATGTTAGCAGAAATTGACGAGATTAGGGTGGAGGACTCGTCATTGGATAAGAATGTTTCTGGATCCAAGTCTTCACTTCCCAGTGC
The DNA here is from genome assembly GCA_910591685.1 of Galerucella tenella. Lineage (NCBI taxonomy): Eukaryota > Metazoa > Arthropoda > Insecta > Coleoptera > Chrysomelidae > Galerucella > Galerucella tenella. Next base: position 43,622 of record CAJUYH010001886.1, read on the forward strand.
TATTTTCAGTCTTTCGACTAATTCACTCTTCTTCACGGACGTTTCCAACTCGCGATTTTCTAATTCTGCTTTTAGTTCCGTCACTTTCAGGTCACATAGTATCTTAGCCATTTTTAATTAATTATTTATTTATATTATCCCACTTCTGACACCAATGTAATGTTTTTCTTATTTATTTAAACAGTTTTTACTGTGGAATAAAATTATACACTCACTATGGCTAATTACTACTGATTTATTAAAGAAACACTTACACACCATAATAAACCTAATTTATATACACACTACTCAATGTCTATCAATTTATCTACACTCGGTATAATAATTGTCCTAATTTATCTTCAACACTACTTATATTCACTTTCTGTTCACTCACTGTATACTGAACTGTTTACCGATTCACTGTATACTGAACAACTCCCCGATTCACTCGAAAACCCGCGTATATATAGTGCTTCGAATCTGTAGTAAATTCTTGAATATACCACCTTTGCGTATACTTCATAATTAGGGAACATTCGAGTTAAACCATTGGCCTTGGTACGCTTCGAGAACCTTTCTAGAAAGGTCGCATTCATAGTTTGTGACAGGACTGGCTTCTGAATTAGTGAGTTCGTAACAATATGTATCAATTCCATCCATAGCAATAAACAGTTCTCCACAAACTGCGAATTGATTACGGGTTGAAAGTTGCTTGAAGGTACCATTTTTGTCTCCTCACTCCAACAGTCGCTTACTCATACAAAGGGTCGACGTCAGGGACTCTCATCCTTCTTTGATCGGGGGTAACTTTTTTGCGATTCGCAACATTTTTGTTACAAGGACATCATCTTTCGTGCCTTTTTGTTAATGGATAAGCTCTTGCTGTTCAGTCGGAAGATGAGATAGAGACAAGGTCGTTTGTGGATCAGTCTGCACTTGAGTCTTTTGGTCATCCATGTCCCTTATATCTGAAACATGGTCATCAACATAATATAATTGGAGTTAGATTCATAACATTAACGTTTGTCAAATTTTGGAAAAGCTCATTGAAAAATTCAAAATAAATGAAGGCGTTGCCAAATGAATAGAGTTGTTAAGTTTCCAAAATTTTGAGATTGGGAGTAAACAATTTTTGGAGGTAAATGTAAATTGAACAAATCTACATTATCGAATTTATGTAATTAACAATAAGGAGGGCGTGAAAAAATAGATACCCTTTCCAAATTTAGTTAATTATCAGAAGAGAAGGTTTAATACCAATTGACAAAAAGCTTTATGGTATGGAGGATAGAAATTGCATCGGGAGAAATAAAAAACCGACGGAAGTTGAGTTTGATTAATTAGAAGTGGAAGTAGTAGATAGTAATTGAATATTTGTGTTCGCCACACAGAACTTGTAGGTAGGACAACGTTAGCATGTTCACGAAATAAATACACGTGGCTAATCAATTGTTTTTTGATCCTGATGGGCAGCTGAATGTTAAGTTGTGAACCACCACTAAATGCGTTGTCTTGAAAGTCTTAAGTTAACAAAAACGCCCACTGAGTATTCCTTCCATTTAAGTGAGCACATCTTGGACTTTTCCCCCTTTTTTAGATAACAAGTACTATAAAACAACTCAGATTCTAAATCTGGATGGATTTGACCAAGTTTGAGCTGCTAGCGTGGACGTGGGAAGCATGGATTAGCTGTGTGTTTAATAAATTTCTGGTGCTGGTAACATAATAAATATGGCAGCCGTGAATTGAGTATTTCTTATAAATGTGCTTGAAATCATTTCGCATTTCAAATGCATAAATAACATCATCTTTATCAATAAATCATGTGCCATACCCATAGAAATACAATTTCACAATAGGTTTCGACAAAATATTAAACGGAAGCTATTCACTCAGTGCATTTGTGGGGGAAATGCAAAATTTGATAAATTATCCACAGAGTCCGAACAAACTGGGCACGTAATGGAGTCATGAAGTCTCGAGAGTAATAGACGCTTGTTAGTGAACTTTATTAACTAAATGAGTCATTGTTGGTCGATACCGAAATTGGCAACATAGACGTACATACATACCTTAACAGTATAAGAAATGAAAATATTTAATATACAATTACATTGTACAAGATAGCCTTCTGTACAATTTCCAATAATTGATTTCTTTCACAAGCATCCGCCGCTGAGTTTTTAAAAGCGTGATAGCCTATCGGTTATTTATACGCCAAAGTGGGGACATGTAAATTTAACACCGTTCTCCAGCCGTTTATCACCTTGGGGGATAACTTTTTATAGTAGTATAATATATAATGTATTTCATATTTCCCAGGACCTTAGCGTTGATATAACCTATCCATAATCAATAGCTTCAATGTTGCACAAACTTTCGAAAATATAGAGCTGAGCTTTGGAAGAGCTTTTATCAAACCACCGATTCGTGATTAAGGAGCAGATTATCTTAGAAAAATTGACTGCAATTAGTCGACAACGGTAATTCCGTACAATCTTGTCAGCGCAACAAGGCATGACATCGAGAAGCGTTCATTGAGTCTCACGACTGTTTGCTGCTGGAAAAGCTTATGTAGCACTTAGTCGTGTGAAATCCTTGGACGGTATTCGAATTTAAGAACTTGATTGCTGGAAATTAACAGGAAGAACCCCATGTAACAGTTAAGCATGAGATGAAATGGTTAGATTACGAAATAACTCATAAGACTCTAATAAAGTTACACCACTATGTCTCGCTATTTATAGTGGCAACATAGAAATCCTTTTGAGTATGTTTTCTATCGAGATGCAACTAAAAAGTGAAAAATAGAATATAGTTTGAAAGAACTAAAAAACACCCTTCAATAGAAAATCGAACAAAAAAACGAAAAATAACTTTTCACTTATATTTTATTCAACGTTTATAAAAAGTATGCAAACTTAATATGTTTGAATAATTTCGAAAAATTCTAATATAAAAATAAAGTTATGAAGAGAAAGTTAATTTCATTGTAAAAAAGCGTGGGGTGCTTTTTATCTAATATTTCTATACTAACTCCAATCGATATAGTATATTATACTATTTTTTCACGTTGTTGCTGATTTGAACTTCAGGAACTTTGACATCCACTAACGTTGAATTACGAAATTGAGGTGGAACATAAAAATTACAATTGACAGATGGTGAATAATCGTGGCGTTGAGAATTTTCCGCCTTGAGCTGCTTAATATTACTTTCCCCTATTCACCCTAATACCAGTTCTTTGCCTTCATTTGACTACTTTCTGGAATGAAAATTATATACATACAACTCAATAACATTAGCCTCACAAACCGAGGGAAAGATTAACGTAAAAATTCACTATGTCCCAACTCTCTCATATTATAGAATCATGCTCACGTACAACGCTAGTTGTGTTTCCCGACATCTCTATTAAAATACAATTCACTTCTGTGCCTACCATTACCAAATTTTGTAATTATCATCTCAATTGCTCAGACACCATTAATCTCGATTCAGAAATAGAAAACTATTATTCCTGTTTTTTTTTCTTCAATGTAACAAACTACCACTGGGTATTCTCTTCTTTTGAAACAAAGCACACTTTTTGTTTCAAATCGATAATTTATCATTTGATTGTTTTACAACTAATGAAATAATTGTGAACATAATACCAGGGAAAACCTTCCAAACAATGAACAGAACCAGATTGAATCTCTAAAGACTGTTAATCTCCGTACACCCACTCAAATTAATTCAACCAACTTGGCTGTGCGGTTCCAGAATGATAGAATGCGAATCGCATTAGACTGTCCTTTGTCCAACAAAACGGTATAAGGCTCAAATATTTATTCTTCACATTAGTATGGAATGATTTTTTCGTTCAACCGGACGCAAAACAAGCATTTTGCAGCCGCAACAGAGGCCGCAAAATGATATTTTGCGGCCGTTACCCAGAGTGACGGCCGACAAAAATTTTTACGGCCGTTCCCATAGTGACTACCGGCAAACTGAACGCCACTACAGCATTTGACATCTCTGAAATATGACAATAACAATGTATTTCGAACCAAAAACTAACTGTCTTTTCTAAAGAGACATGATGTTTATTGAAATTATGTAATTTTCACGGTTGCACGAAAAATATTGTGTATACTATGGCCGCGAAATGTTTTCGCGACCTCGAGATTATCTTGCCTCGGCCGGAGCGGCCTCGGCGATAATCTCTCTCTCGGAACGCAAAAAAGCATTTTGCGGCCTTAGTAGGTATACAAATAACTATTTTAACTTGACTGTATAAAATGTACGGAATTTAGTTCGTTTGTATGGTAACTGTTAAGAGCTGTCAAATAATAGTGATATCACTTGAGGTTGAGGAGAGGTATATAAAAAAATATAACAAGAACATTCCCAGTACCAAAAAGTGTGGAAAAAAAGTAGCAAGAACTACAGATGGTATACCAATGGGTTTGTAAATTCAAATGGAACTAGGATGAGAGTGTATTCCAAGAAGCAACTAAAACTACGCACTAAAAAACTGCATATCTGTATTTAAAGCAAAGGTATACGCAATCCTGCAGTACAGAACAAAAATATTGGCCATTTTCTAAAAAACATGCAGTCAACTCAATCCATGTTATTGATCCGAGCTTTTATTACGTTTATCTCGTTTTGGAGATGGTCAATTCAGAGGAGAGGGTGTGGTAGCACTGCTTCAATAGTGGATCACCTAATTTGTGTGGGAAAGTCACTTAACGCACGTGTTAGGTACACTATCTTTTTATTAGCATGCGGAAAAACCCCAAAAGTTAACATGAAGAAACATCTATTATTAAATGCATATCAACAAGTTGATTATTATTATTTGACATTCATTTGATTAGGATTATACCAGGACCACTCAACCTTTTTTAAATAAACGTTCATTTTATTGAACATTATAGCAGAATTCTGATATATTTCTCAATTTTTCAGTCATTTGGTGAACTATGACCATACAAATATAGGTATATTTTAAATATTCAAATGTCAGTATCCAAAAACTTGACAAATTTACTTTCTGCATTAGTGCGGAAAAGTCACACTTTCCACAACAAAAAGAGTATGGAGAGGTGGACTTTTCCGCACGCTAGTACCAAAAAATATGCTTAAATCCATTTTTCGAAATACATCAATCCTCTTTTTCTTCTAATGTATTTTCTGCTATCTGTCACCATATTTCCTGTCGTTTGTTTTTTGACATAATTACTATGACTTATTCCTTATAGGGCGAGTTGTACCAACAAGGTTTAAAACATAACTAATGGTTTAAGCAAAATGGGTGTTGTACCGGACTGGATCAGTGGGTAACCAGAGTTTTGTCAACGGGTTTGTTAACCGCCCAAAAATGAGTGGTTAAAATAATAACCCTAGTTTTCTAACCTAAAAACTTTGTTCAACTGTCAGTGGATTTTGTAAATTTTTTATTTTTACCAAATAGGTATAATGGAATATCCCAATATACTGAATTTAAGTGATGACGAAGATTTTAATGAACTTGTAAGTTTACAAGTATATCCGAGACGCCCACAAATCTTTCGGCGACGAACCAACCATTTTACAGAATGAAGTGACCAGGAATTTTTGGATAGATTTAGACATCGTCAACTTGAGAGCACCGGCCATTGACTTGTTTCTCTAAAAGTTCCTTCAGTTCCACATCAATATCATTGGAGTGAGATGGAACATTCTACGCCACCTGTGCCGAGTCTCTGCAGTTTCTCTTCCGCGAAAGCTTTTTTGGTTTTTTTCATTCATGTTTGTGAATTTGTTTTTTAGGATGTCGAAGTCCCTGTAGCGATCGCTAGATGTATTAAAATTAAGAGCGACTTTTTTCCACGCCTCCATTTTCTCGTCATTACTGACTGCGTCAGTCCTTTTATTTTCAATAACGCTCTACTGTTGCTTGACGCAATCCAAGAGGAGGCATTCTTCTTTGGCCGTGAAGTTTTCTGACCTTTTTTTATTTTTATTCATTTTTAGTCAAATAAAATAATATGCAAAAATAAAAAAACACTTCAGAAACTGAGAATGTAAACTGAGACTGGGGGTTAGAATCGCATTAAAAATTCTTCTTTCATATTTTTCATTGGCAAAACGTAAGTAATTTACTCCACAGTAGTTCATTCGTCTAGCATTCACTGATACCTACCTTTCAAAATTATTGATTAACAAAACTGCACGGAAACACCACTGGTACAACACGTACCGGTTTAAACTTTTGTTGAACTTAACCCTATGGTTAGATGAACCAGGTTTAGCCGACTGTTGGTACAACTCGCCCATACTTGTCCTCCAGATATTCCATTCTCTGTTCTCAAATTATTCAATCTCTCCATCTTCTGTAGGTTCCTTGGTAAGTATTCATTATATTTTTTGTTTATTTTCGGGAAATCAAACAACAATCTTTCTTTTGGTTTGATGAACAAAAATAATCTTTGCCATTTTTATGTGTAAATTTCTTGTTTGTCTAGATGTATCATTCTCAGTAATTGTGTCTTCGAATATTTCTGCTGATCATAGCCATCATCAATGCTCCTGATGCATATCATCATAATTTTATGGAAATTTTACAATTCCTGACTCATAACCCATCGCAAAACAACTACCTTGAACTATTCCTCGACATAATATGCATTACCGGAAATTTATTCTCAAACTAACTACGCTTGAATATCTTTTCACGTTATACGGATGGAATAATATTCATGTTTATTTTTATTCACGGTGAGGAAAATAAGAACGTCTAGATATAAATAGAAATTAGCCACTCACAAATTTTGTCTTCATATCGTGGAAAACGTTGCGGGATAACCCACAGCCTTGAGGTTTTTGGCAGATCCGTATTCAATGTGAGTATCAAACATTATTTACGTTAATTGTATCCATTATCTTCTGATAATTATAACTTTTGGTGAGTATGACTATATATCTATAGTTAATATTATCTATCAGCTTTTTTCTATGCCTTGGTTCTTATCTTTTCAACTGAAAAATATGTGTATATACTGTTTATATTTCAGTGAAAAAAACATCTGATATCGGCTTCATTACTGGTGTATACACAAGGACAAGCTCAAGGCCGTTTGATAGTCCTGACTGCTAAGAAAAACCAGCATTCACGTCTTCAAGAATCATCAGTTTCGTCAGATAAGGTACTGTACTAGTGATTACTTTTGTCAGAAGAAGGTAGCATTTTCTTAATTTGAGGGAAAAAAGACGCACTACTAGCTCACGGTTGATAGCGGCTCATCGCACATGCAGACATTAGTGGGCTATATATCACAGCAATTGAAAAATTGGAAATTGGAGGCATTGTCTTTACTCCGATAAATCACGATTTTGGTTGTATGTTGGTGAAATTATATTCTGAAAAGAAAAATGACAGAGGTATGGTTCATTTACGATAAAAAGACGATGAAGTCATTTTTAGTTACTTTCCTGCTCATCAGAATAAATATTAATTTACCAACCGTAAATACAATTTATCCTCAACAGCTAGAGCAATTTACAGCTAACGGGTTGGCAAAACTTCAAGACGTTGTCAGATCAACTGGTGAAATTCCCCATTTTGTTTTGAAGTAATAGTATTCGCTATTTGTATTCATCATTATTAATATTATTTTTACATATTTAAACGTAAATGTTTTTAATGTTAGGTTGGGTTAATTGAACTTGATATATAATTCTTCCATAAATTGAAGTAATTATATTGTAGAGAGTTGCAGAAGCTTTACAACTTAGCCTTCCCACTGTTAACCGTATTGCCGCCAAGCATATTAGAGGTGAACAGCCTAAAAGCCCACCTAAAAAGAGACAACACCTAAAACCTACTGTTGAAATTGATAACTTTTATCAAAATGCCTTCCGAAATGTTATATACGAAATGTATGGAAACAGTGAGTATATTGAACTCAGAGTTTTATTTTATTCACAATTGACTAACACAATATTTTTTCAGAACACATAACCTTGGAAACTTAAAAAAAAAACTTCAAGTGAACTTGGAAGAACCTGCCACAATTGTAAGGGATAATGCAAGTTATCACAGTACAGTGATGAATAAAGTACCAACAACAGCTACCAAAAAGGCTGATATACAGAACTGGTTGATACAAAATGATATTCCTTTTGGAAATACGAGGCTTGTTCAATTGAAACCCATCTTTGGTCCAGGAAAAATTTATTGACAAGTACAGTTACAAATAACTACCACTACAATTAAGGCACATATCCCACTGTTTCACCAACCGATGTATACCCTGCTTATGGAATTCTTGTGGCTGCTGCTGGAATGGTAAATATTCTAACGCTCCGGGCGAGTACTCAGAGTCTGCGAAAAGAAAATTCAAGAGTATAGTCATTTCTCTGGCACAGTGGGAAAGTCCAAAAATGCGAATGACATAATTCCATGGAAGTACATTCAGGTGTTAGTATTTAATTAAGTTTTATGGTACGGTGGGACATTTTCTTAGAAGAAATAAGATGGGTGATTTTACTTTTCCTTTTTCCATGGTTTTGGTATGATTAGAAATTGATTTTCTATTAATGTGTACTTGACAATGCACTACATACCTCTATTGGTTCAGCTTTGGCTGAAAAGGACATTAAACCAACCTCCAAAGGATGTATATATGCCATTCTCACCAATGGGACTGTCACTACATCTCTTCAGCATTCAGGGTTTCCAGGTGCTCCCACAAGGCGGATTATTATTTCTCTCACTGTGGTCACTCTTGATGGATTACTTGCCCAACACCCTTGAAAGTAAAGGGGTACTACTGCAAGCGTATGCAGACGACCTTGTCATCTTGGCAGGGATTGAGTCAGGAGGAGTAGCATATAATATCCTTCAAAAGACGTTGAACGATGTCTACAGCTGGTGCCAGAGGGAACAGAGCCCTGTTAACCCAGGTGAAACTGTAATAGTACTCTTAACTAGAAACAGGAAATTGGGGGATATTCAACCAATCTCCTGTATAGAAGAGGTTATTCCATTTGCAGCGGAAGTGGAATATTTGGGAATTATTCAAAATGCAAAACTTACATGGAACGATCACTTGGAAAAAGTTATCCATGAGGCCAGAATATACCTGAGGACATGTCCCAGGATCTGCGGAGAATCTTGATAATTGGGACCCAAGCTAATGTATTGGATATATGTGATGACTGTTGGACCAATAAAATCATTTAAAAAGCTATTATAGTTTTACAGCAAACGGCCCAAGCAAAAATTCTCTGGTTCCCAGTCTTGTCTGGAAATTACTGGTGCCATATATTCCCGGAGAGGCTAGCAGGATGGACAGCATACATAATTGCGCATATTTCTTGGTGTACAAATCAGACTCATACAGAGCGACGCAGAATGTCACACGTCACAGTACACAAAACAGTCTAACCTAGGTTAGACTGTTTTGCGTCACAGTATTCTGGTAATGACATCTGACATAATGCTTCCAACAGTAATTTATGACCTTTCTCAAAACATCTCAATTTCAAATAGTGATGAATGGGTCCTCCGCAAGGATGAACTATGAAAATCAGACAACTGTTGGTATACACATAGCTTGTAAACACCCCCAGGCTCTGAAGCAGGTGTATGCGGTCTGGATACCAGGTTATTCTGGTATGGGGGGAAATAAGAAGCCAGACTCTTTTGTTAGGGGGAGTGCAGCTCGTGTCTCCACCGTACCAGAAGCTCCAAGTGGCATTACAATAAGTTTCGCCAAACAAAGACTGAATACCTAGTCAGTAAGAACAGCTTTAGACTTCTGGCACAATATACTTGGATTGGTTCATCTAGTGACTCATGTACATCCTTCGGAAAATGTATTCAAATGAATTTAGTGCTATAGCAGGTATGATCTACTATGTCTAACAGGCCTTTTAACAGGCCACTACTGTCATCTAAATTATGATATGCTGAGACTTGGACTGTCGGAAGATCCGAATTGCCGTCTTTCTCTTGAAGATGATGAAACCGCGGAGCATGTGATTTGTACTCGAGTACTCCGCCGTGGCTCTAATCAGGTACCTGATGATTGCAGAGTCTCTCTTGCCCTTGGACCTGATATATCAGTACCCAAATAAACTAATCGGCTTTGTTAAGAGACATTTAAAATTTAAATTTAAGCCACACAATTTACTTTTGCGAGTCGCAGATAGCCCTATAAACCCACTTACCGAAAACCTATCCCAGTTACAAATTAGTGAAAAGTTGTTATTTGGGTACAACTTCAACTCCAAATTTGGTAGTAGACCATAATACAGTTTGTGGAATTGTTATCACACAAAATATGTATGTATGTATGTATGTGTGATTTTTGGGGTGACTTTCACTGAGACCTAAAAGATCTATTAGCACACAAAATAACTCATTGTATCTACATTCAATGGACCCTGATAGAATTTGACAATTTTTTGCATTATCAAACATAAAAATATTTTCACAAGTGCCACAGAGGAGAATCAAGACATGTGAAATATCCAATAATTCTTGATAACGGCAGCTGAAACGATATGGAAACAGTGGAAATAAAAATATTGGAAAAACATTGTAGTTGAATTTCTCATCCTGATTTCTTAGCCAAACATGATTTTCTCCAATACCTAATATTATACCAGTTAGAAACAAGTTTCAATATTCCATTACATATCACTATGATTTCCCATATCTTTGATTTTCTGGATTGGTAACGCACCAATCTAAATAAATTGTCTCAAATCAAGCCCGTTCCTGGGTACATGGCTATTTTTTTAGTCCATTATTTCATTTCCATCATTTTGCAAATGGAAATCCTTATCCAAAGAACTAGTCTCGTTGTCGATGATCCCCATGCGGAGCTTGCCGGTTTTCATCGCAGCTAACGTCATTATGTAATAGGTACAGTACGTAATATTATGTAAAGCAGCTAATACCCAAGCAAACTCCCTCCTTAAATTTGTAGGCAATAAACACCGACCCCGCAGGCTGGATAAACATGAAATTCATTATAAAATGTGAACATCAAGTTAATCACAGATCTCCGCTGACTTCGTGGAAGTATCAAAGGAATTTATAATTTAATATACAGGAACAAATATAGGACTGGAATCAAGCATATCATCCTGTCGATTATATCCGGCCCTTATAGTCTGGGAGACAACAACGGAAATGTAAAATGGAAGATTTGTATGATTTGTATTGTCGTGACAAATAAGTTCCTGTTTGTGTACAAATTGTTATTTTTGGAGTAGGCGAAAAGCTGCCTTGGTAGATTTTTTGTGGGGACAAAACTTATAGCTGATGGCCGGTATTCTCAACTCGCTCCTCTCACAAGCAAACGATCTCTAAAGGGAGTGATTTGATTGGCAGCGATGTGGTATTTGTAGATTATCATGTACCACTGCACTCGCAAATCTTTATCACGAGCGACTAGCTACGGCAACACCGCGATTTCAACGTATTTTGACATCAATGTCAAGATAGTTTTTGGTTCTGTGTTTTGAATTTTAATTTAAATGCTTCTTCTAGACCTTCTAGTAGTCCAATATACATAAGATGACTACAATCCCTTATATAATATGACTACAATTATAAATGATTTATATACAATTATAATTTTCAACAATGCTTCAATGAAAATTAAAGGTAAGAATTGTCTATTTACATGCAAATTATTGACATATAATATGTCAGTGATGAGAATGCGAGTGAAATAAAGCACTCCTCTTCGCGGGAGCGTTCCAATTGCGAGGAGAGGGCATGAGAATCAAGACAGCAATGAATTTCGACCCCTCGCATTTAACGACATCGATATCGCTCCAAGCGAGGGCCTGAGAATACCGGCCTAATTTTAATCGTCCCTTCTCGCAGCTTGTTATTCACATGTCGCCGCTTAAGGTCACAACTGAAGATTTTCAGAGCTACAGGTTTTCAGTTGGGTGCCGTTGCTCAAGGAATTAGTGATTATAGTTGTTGAGGCCAGAGATAATACACGTTGGGGCAAGGTTTAGTTTTTTTTTCTTTATTGGGTAATATCCAGGGGAATAATTTACAAGATTGTTGGGAGAAAATTTTCTGGTTTTGCTCTAAGCTATCGAATATCTCCCAATGAGCAAAGCCAAAACTGAACAAATTGAATCAACAGCTTTCCAGACTGAAAATCTTCTTGGACAAGAGCTCTAGAGGATTATGAGACACAAATGTGGAACATTTGTGTATACTATGGCTTGTTTGAATTGCTATTGATTAAAGTGAGTACTTTCAAAGCCACCATGTGTGCTTATTGGTAGTGGCTCAACTTATAGTTTGATGTTGTTGCTGCCCAACCGTCACCACATATATTATAATGAGCATACGATTTCAAGGGAATTAGTTCATCTGCGTGAAATAAAAGTTCCTGGGGGAAGTTAATATGAGTATTTGTGAAAATTTAAACGATAACGGTACAACCCTCCTGACTCTATTTCAACTGCGAATACACCATCTAAATCCCCCCTCTAGAGATGCCGTCACGACGTCTTCTATGAAGCTGAATTGGTTTCTCCTGAAGTCCCGCTTGAGTGAGTGGAGTGGAAGAAGTGCCACATTTAAACTGTATGGGAGAAAGGAGCGTAGCAGTGCTGTACTTGGTCGAAAGCATGTAAAAAACGTGTAACGAAGTTACTAATTTTTCGATTTGCAAAAGCAGCAATTATTCCGGTTTTATAATTGAACTTGTAATTCGGTTATTTCTCAACGTTAAAATGTAATCCTTTTTCGTATGTGATCAGAATAATAGCCCGGTTTCAATATAACCTTCAATTCATCCGCGATATTAGCTTTTACAAGGGTTGTATCACCTCCGCGCGTCGATAAATTCTGAAGGCTCTGTAGGCCGGCCAACCGCGCCAAATAATACACCGACGATTACTTTGCTGGTAGCACTAAAAGGCATGCTACCGAAACGAAAGGACAGTTAGTCCGCCGACCTCGCAGAGGCTAGAGGTTGGATTAGGAACCACCAGCAGGTGTAGATACCAAAATTTCGGAGAGCAGAGTTAGTTCTGGTAGAGCCAGACGTCCGATCACCACGCCATCTACAGAGCAGCCGAGAACCGAATCAGAGTAAGTTTTGCAATATTTTTAGTAAGTCCGTTGTAGAGTTTCTGCGCAAGTCAGACTAAACCTGGGTTGGAGAAGCCCAGGTAGACCGATATAAGTAATTGATTTAGTGGTTGTAAGTCAGTTGTGTCCGTGACCTGATACCTAGAAGACCGCAGCACATATTCCGAGGTGAGTTTTTGGACTTGGACTTGGGTACTGTTCTCAACCGCCGAATTTCTAAGTTTGGGCCTTCAGCCACCCGTTGAAATGCCGAGGGAAAGGAAACTGCTACTGGGGGCGCTGAGTTGTCACATCTCAGTAGTAGTCGCGAAACAACCATTGAGGGCGCGGAGTCTTCACATCTCAGTGGTGGTCGGGTTGGGCCTTCAGCCAACCGTTCACATTCCAAGGGAGAGGAAACTGCTACTGGGGGCGCTGAGTTTTCACATCCCAGTAGTAATCGCGAAACTACCATTGAGGGTGCTGAGTCTTCACATCTCAGTGGTAGTCGTGTCAGGGCCTTTACCCAACTGTTCACATACCGAGGGAGAAGAAACTGCTACTGGGGCGCTGAGTTTTCACATCTCAGTAGTAGTCGCGAAACCGCCATTGAGGGCGCTGAGTCCTAACATCTCAGTGGTAGTCGTGTTAGTGCCTTCAGCCAACAAAGTCAGATTAGGATTTTGAAAAAGTGTTACTAGAAACACAGGGCAGGAATTCCATAACGCGTAACGTAAGAACCGTACCCCTCTACCGTAGAGCTTTGACTGATCGAGAGCTTTGTTTGCACACGCTTAATCTTTCGCTTTAGCACTGTGTAGTAATAACCCGTAGGTTTGCACTTTTGATACCGTTGCTTTTGCTTATAGCGTAGTAATTTTGTTCGATACCTCTGTTTAATTTTTTTTATTGTTAGAGGATTTAATGAATGTATTAAGAGTAACCATTGTTTTCCTTTCACTTCTGACAACTCTGAGGAAAACATAGCAGCGAATACCCAGGTTGGCAATCCAGGAGGACAGGTAAAATCTGTTCCACCGGCTACAGTGCATCCATCAACACCATATTGACCCCTGGAGTATTCTCCTTTTCCACTGACGCTGCCCGGAGCAAGTGGAGCATACCACTTTTCGAAAAACTGGCGCCCGGGGCATCCGTTACCAGAGCTTAGGCGTCAAACCGACCAGTAGCGACGGAAAGGACGTTACAAACGTCTCCGTGAAATCTGCCATTAACAATTCATCCAGTGGGTACCAACTATCTGTGAATAACACTATGGCGGTCCAAAAAGAGATGCGCATAGATTTAATCTTTGACTTGCTCATTCTGGCTTGATTCTAACGCAGGGAGTGGTTGGTGTCCCTTTCGGCGCTCTGATATTACCCAAAAAATCACATTACGTCACTGGTAATCCCATTGTCATGGAATGTTGGGTTATTCAGCTCCTGGAAAACGATACCTACACTTTCCATTTGTTACTCAGGACTCTTGGCACACACATGCAGCATCGTCATAATTCCGGTAATAATTTCCTGGAGTGCGATCATAAACGAATGTACAAAGTAACACTTTTAAACCGTGATCACAGATTATAAAGAGAACAGATACGAATCCCGGTAAAACATCAAACGATTTTCAGCTCCATCGTCAGTGACCATGGACCTTTGACTCGGTATGGCCGCGATGTTGCCAGTTTAAAATACTTTCTGAATTTTTCACCAAATTGCAGTGTTGACTCAATACAATAACAATTTCTAGTGCCGGATCTAGTTTTTTCGGAAGTTTCCA
>CAJUYH010001887.1:0-44636 GCA_910591685.1 Galerucella tenella
CACACACACACACACACAGCATTCCATTTGCTCCTGTGCGTTAGTGAACTGTCGTCGTCCCCATGATCTCTGACCTTGATCCCCATTGTATATACTGCAATATCTACAATTGTGCAATTCGATTTATATACATAAAAATATATGGCAAAATCATAAATTCTTATAATGCCAAGTGACCATTTCCATATATGGCTATTGTATCATCGTCATCACATGAATTGTTTTCGTATAAACACAGATGATGAATTATGTTGCATTTCGCGTGACACGGAAATTTAAATTGACATTTCTCAAACACAAAATATATTATCGAGCGTCTATATCAAATACATCATACAATATTTTTTTATTACTTCGGCTAGGACAGGTATTATATACATCTATATATGTATATATATATATCTGTATCTAGAAAAGATAAAAATACGAATTGGTGAACATACTCATCATAAATTCCGTCATTATTCAATAGCGCGTATTATCTTTGACGATATCGCGTGTATACTAAGTCGTATGTATATGAGTTTGACTGCGCGTAGAGATTTGAAATCATCTATAAACATATATTAATATATACATTGGTACTAATCATAAGTGTAATGGGTAGTGTATGTAATTAATTAATTAATTATTTGTATAATTTGACAGCTGAAAAAAAAACGGGATAAGATATTTAATTTTTAATTGAGGCGCCACAAGCAACAGTCACCATATGAGAATATTACTTTCACCGTTGTACATGTATATATTAAAATAACTTGTTGACCTTGAGGAAAAAGTCAAAATTGAAGAGTTTCGTATATGTATAGTCATAGGTATACTCCAAATGGACTTGACGTATGTAGAAAAATTGTCTGGCCCATTTTTATAGGAAAGTAACAGGCTGGAGTTACAGTTAGTTTGAGCGCGAGCTTCGTCCCATCGACTTCGAAGCATTCCTCGTCATCAGTGGCCCGCGTAGCGTTTACAAAGGGCATTCCGTCTCATTGCAAGAAATAATATTGCAACGTTCATATATATATATATATCTCATATTTCTCAGGTTGATAATAGAAAGGAGCAGCTGAAAAAGGCAACTGATAGGATTCAGCGTGAGATCGAAGAGGTCACTGAGCGCGAACACGAATTGAGAAACGTCGGTAGTATCAAGACAACATCAGACGAGACAGTTGATTCTAAGGTAAATAAATATATTTTTAATATTTTTTTATTTTATTTTTCATTAACGTGTCATTAAGAGTGTTAGCCACATCGTGTCACTCAGCAACACGTCACTTTGTGGTTACCTGATGTGATAATTTCTATGTTTATTCTGTCACTTATATTCATCTTAATATTCTCCATCAGACAATTCCACTTTCAATAATATTTTATTTATGCAAATTCTCTTAATGCAGTGGATAATAATATCGATTACAACGATATATTTCCTGTTTCTTTCTTTTATTTTATTTTATTTTTTATTTTTTTTTAATTTTTTGATAGATTTAATGCTCTTGACGTCACATTTTATATGTGAACGTAAACAATGTGCAATAATAACGCACGACAGTTTAGATATTTATATACAAATGTGCGTGCACCTTTTTTTTTTTGAATCATCCTTATGACAATTCTTTCCACGTAACATATGACGTATAATGTATGCTATTGGTGATGAATAATTGATGCTTTGCAAACGTACATATATATATATATATATGTTTTTGTGTGTATGTGTCGGCTCACAAGCTTTATCATTAACGAATATACTATTTAATTCTGCAGCATCATTGTATTGTAATATTTTTTTTCTTAAAGTCGCTCTATATAATAGAAATTATACGTCGTGAAATTATATTTGTTTATCATATAGGTAATAAAATGCTAATATGCATATTGTTGTACTTATTTTATATGGAGAAATTTAGTTAATCGCATTTTCAAACATATATATATATATATAATATCGGATGAAAGTTATTGCTGATTGGTGAAAGTTGTGTGGTATATGTATATACGTATCCATATGTAGGCAATATTATTTTTAATTTGAAGGTTCGGCGCATGCCACAAGCTTTGATATCAGGAAAGTTAAAGAGAACAACATCGACACCCCACATTTTGGAGTCCACAATTACCTTGACACCTTCTTCACAAAATTTAACGCCAAAAATGACGAATGGTGTAATATCAGCGCGCACAACAGCGACTCCATTGCGATTTGCCACGAGTCCAAGTCAAAAGGGTCTTATGCATAGGTTTTTGGCAACACGCGGAAAAATATTGAACGCACCTCGATCGCCAACCCCTGACGATTGTTTAATGTCGCCGCCAACTCCTACAATTGTTCTAAATCCTTTGAGTGTGAAGGCGCTTGGTAGAAGTTTATCATTACAAGAACAACTTGATGATGAACCGAAAAAGCCACCAGTGAGAAAGGGCTATGTGCCAATTGAGGAAAAAATACAGAAGGAGCTCAATGAAATGAAAGAACGAGAAAATGAATTGAGGTATTGTATCTACTATTTATCGATATTGGTTCTATTTTTTTTTCTTCTTTTTTTTTCATATGGTTTTACATTAATTTATATTCAACAGGTTAATGCGATCAAGAATGTTGGCGAAGTCACAGCCAAACTTGTTGAATATGGAAAATGATAATGATTCTGATATTTATGATGGATCAAGTTCATTAAGAAGTGGCACATCGTCCAATACTCTGAATGATGATGAGCCAGATAGAGAGCACAAGGAAAAAAATAAATTAAATCCAAGGCGTCGCAGTACTCTGATTGCCCAGTGGGAGAGTTTAATAATTGCGAAGAAAAAATCGGCAGAGAATAGTGATGAAAATGAAAATCATTTTTAATATTGTTCTCATTGGAAACATATATATATATATGCGTAGCATGAGATAAAAATATTTCTCTTGCTGATTGAAAATGTTTTCATAAAAAAATAGTTTTCAGTATTGAATTAATAACTTGAAAATTATTACCATCGTGCCAAGAACGAAAAATATGGTGTCGACACAGCAGTAATATGATTTTAATTGTCTTGATTTTGTTGACGTGTTGATAAGACTGTTAATAGTTTTCTCTGTCATTGTCTAAAAATAAAGCATTAATGACGAAAAAATTGGGAGGATTCACGTATAACATGTCAAAACTAAGGAGCGGTAGTGGGATAATTAAAAATCAAGTGCGAGCATTTATATGAATGCAAGAAGTGAAAATAGAAAATTGAAGACATCAATAATTATGATAATAAAACATTTCATCATCGATATTATACATTGACTAAAGCAGTAAAAAAAATATATATATATATATATAAATTTATTATTTATGATAAAACAGAAATAATGCCGATAAAGTACTGCAACTATTTAATTAAAAATGCATTAGATTATATTAATTAAGTATATATTATTTTATAATAAAATAATGTGAAAATTATTCGAGCTGGTGTTGCACCATTTCCACTTTATCAACATTCGATATCACATACACATAATGAAACGAAAAACTGTGCAGTGATTTGTAATAAATAGCGCGTACGGTGAAAAAATAAAAATAAAACACATAACATATGTATCGCATTACTCATACGATGTGAGAATCAACATTAGAGAGATTTTTGTAAAAATAGATAATATAAATTCAACCAAAAATAAACTTTCCGGTAACTGTATAGACGAAATAAAATATGTATATACATTATTATACATATATTTGGAAATAAAACTCGTACGCTTTTTCGCATTTGCTATATTGTAATTGTTCATAGATTTTTGGATAAAATGAAGCTACGGCTTTTATATAGGAGTAGTACGGTCCATTTTACAATTGAATCGTATTATTTCACAACAAATAATTTTATGCAATATTGTCTTATTTCTCTCTAACTGTCCAAATGTTTCTCTGTGGAATTGGTCTTAGGAGTATCATTAAATATATACATGCCATCTCGGTCATACAATGGGGGATTACATTTTCTTAACCAGCCATTCTTTCATTAATTCCTTTACATTTTCTCACTTTCTTTAATGTTGGATAGCGATATACATATGTGATAGAGCATGAGGGATGTGTGCGCATTCTCCGCGTACGGATCGATGCTGGAAATAGCTCGGGCCGCCGCAGTGTACGAGGTGAGTCGCTTTCGTCAAAAGCTAGAGTCTTCTCGGTTCACTCCGTTGTGTCCAACAAGGCCTCGCAATCTTCGTTCTTCGATTATTGAACGCAAGTAGTCGAAAAGTATAGTTTTTTAATGTACAGATTTAATTGTAGATCACACTCGGGAGTGTGATTTTCATTTTAATATTTGTTCTTCTGGAATATTTGTCTTCAATACCGCGGTGATTTCCCCATCACCTCACACATCCAATGGTGCTTGAGCTTGAAGGATGATGATGCAAAGACAATGTACAACATTCAAATGGGGCTTATGAGGCTTGAATCGTAAGTTAGAAATAAATTTAATAAAAATTCATTGCAAGTTTAAAGCAATGATGCACTTTTTACAGTAGAATAATTTACGATCCTATCGTTGATTGGAATTAGTACTAAATACCTCGGGATGATCGTTAGGAGAGTCGCTGTATTCGTTCATCAATTTTACTATATTTTATTCAATCCTATTAATTATTAAATCAATTGAATACATGAAATATTTACGTACTTGCAAACCCACGAATTCCACTCTCACTGTGCACTCATTCATATAATTTGCCCTTTGGCTTTATAATCCCTCTATCGCTTCTCGCCGTGGTCGTCGTATTTCAATTCTAGCCAGAATCCAATCGATAATGTTAAAACAGCATATATGCCGCCGGCATATCAAATGACAAAGTGGGTCAGTAAAATTGAATTTTTTTTTTCCCGATTTCAAATTCATCTGCGTGATGGTGTGACTCTCCATCTCTTCATGCGTCGTGCCAATTTATTTAATTTTTTTTTTCTCCACCTCTTTTCCACCACCGAATTACGCAATTCTCCCCTCGAGATTTTCATTCGTTTTTGCACCCCAAATAAATTTAATCGATATGTATATCTGTACTGCAGCATTAGGGCTATTCATCTTCCAGCTTCTCAAAACTATTATCGAAAATATTTTATTTATTTCACTATTTAATGTATCCACCCGCACATTATCGATCATATTTTTGTGTCACTGAATATCGATGTTGATGTTTTAAACCATCCCCATTCGGACAAGTAGTACCAATAGATATTATATATTCTCGTTAAATTTAAATCAATAATACGAAAATACGAACATATAACATACGCCCACGTGCTTGATGGATAAAAATTCGAGTGTCCTGTCACTTCTTCTGATATCAAAGTCAAATGGCTTTCAGAATTATACTATTAAATATTTACTTTGATACTATGACTGTTATATTATTAAGGACCAAAATATTTTACAGGGGCCTCTCCCACACCGCGGTAGCTTTTAGAGGATGCACAAGCTGATGCACAAGGGCTTAAAGAAGAAGAAAAAGTCGAAGAAAGGAAAGAAAGAGGCGGAGGAGGACGAGTTTGATCCGGAAGAGCTTGAGCGTTACAGACGTGAGCGGGCGGAGGCCCTTGTAAAAGCCTCATCAGAGGTTGGCGATCAAAGCAGTGGCGGCGCAGTTGCTGCTGGATCGGACGAGTGGAAAAAATTTCAGGCATTGACTGCCGGTGTTGATTCCATTTTAAAAAAGACCCAAGGCGATCTAGATCGCATCAAGTCCACCTCGTTCTTTCAACGTAAAGCGCCAGTTGTCGAGGAAAAAAAGCCTGAAGAGGATCCTGAAGTAACAAAAAATAAAGCTAAACGTTTCATTGGTTTTGACAAGGACGGCAATCCAATCGAACAACAATCGGTAGATAAAGAGGGTGAAGTTGATAAAGGAAAATTATCAGTTGATGAGAAAGGCTTTGTTGATATTCCCGATGACGATGATGATGAGGATGACTCTGCAGATGAAGACATCTTTGACACTACTTATGTTGATGTTTTGCAGAATATTGATGTTCAATTAGCCTATATTCCTGACAGTCCAACTGAGGAAGAATTAGGCGACGATCCATTTGATACAACAAACGCCGATAAGGTTCTCAAAACTGTAGATAAACATGGGAAAAAAGTTGTAAGTCTTGGAAATGCTGTTGAAGTACTTTCTGGGCGTATTGATCATGTGAGTACTTGTAAAATTTCACGACCACATCGAGGAAAGATTCATGATCTTTTGTTAGATGATTTTGATAGTAATGAAATTGCTTGTGAAACTTCCAACGAGCCACTTGAAGTAGAGAAAACACTTTTGGATGACGATTCAGACTTACCTGATGTACCTATTGATCTCACAAATCTCACGACATTATCACACATAATAAAGTCGGAAACGCATACAAATAGTGATGTGGAAGCATCAACAGCAGATTTAAAAGCGCCGTTAGACATATCAGAATTTGAAATACTGAAAGAAAAAACTATTCTTGAAGAAATTCCTGATCTTGATGATGATTTTGATCTTGATGGACCTGTTGATGAACCAATTGAGCTTGGAGACGTAGTTGATCCATTTGCCGAAAAAGGATCCGTAGATACCAATGTTGATACGGAAATAATTGAGGCCAGTTTTGAAGCTGCGACATTTGTTAACGAGGAGGATCCATTTGACACAACATTTGCTGAAAATCTCGTGCCTGGTAAAACCGAGCTCAAATTTATCGAGAAAGAACTTGACGAATTACCTGAATCAGCGGTTTCTATTTCTCTGACAGATCCATCAGGTCTTCATCGTGATTACGAAACGGGTTTATTGTCTGCCGGTCGCAATCAATTTGACGCAAAAAATAATGATCTTTTGAGTGGATCCGCAACTGATTTAACTCAACTTTCGGATCAACCAATTGCTCCTGTTGAAGAAATCACTTATACTGATCCATTCGACACTTCTGGTGTTCAAGAGCCAATACCCGGACAGACTGAGCTCAAGTTTTTGGAAAATGAGCTCTTAGACAAAAATAATAAACAGAATAATAGCCTCGAGGACGACGATTTTGATCCAAGGAGAGAAGAAACTCCAATTACACAACCTCCACAGCGACCTGGAGCCCCGTCACGGCCACCACCACATCATTATCAACAGTATGACTATGAGCCAGCGGCAAATGTGTCAGATGGTGATTCAAACGCCGAGCCAAAGAACTTCGTATCAGTGAATGATATCGAAGATGTTGATGTGATTGAGAATAAACGAAAACCATCGCGACCCGAAGTATTAGGAGTTGGATCGGGAAAAATTGTTGCTTTTGAATTACCAACACCATCACAACGTCCCGACTTGCTTATCACTGGCGACGAGGAAAAATCCATTGTATCAAAGCCATTGACACCATATTACTCACAAAAATCATTGGAGGAGACTCTACCACAACGAAATCTTGATACTGTTGTTGAAGTAGATCCATTTGACACGAGTTTCGTGTCGAAAGTTACACCAGGCAAAACTGAACTCAAGCTCATTGAGTCCGAATTATTGAAACAAGAAACGAAACTCACCCATAGTACCAGTGAGCACGAAATTAGTGCGAGATACGATACACAATCGTCCGGACGAAGACAAAGTGATTTCGGTGCCACTTCAGTTAGACCGAAAAACTTGAAATTTTCTGGTCTGAATGAATCCTTGATTGAAGATAACGAAGATATTAAAAAGAGTGTATTTCAAATTAATGAGGAAGTGCACCGAATAAAATCCAAACCAAAACGCCAAGAAAGCCTTCTTGATGCCGAAGTTGTTGTTGATGCAAAGCCATTGACACCGCGGATTGAATCAAAAGTACTTAAGGAAGAGATTGAAGAGGAAATATCATACGTTGATCCATTTGACACGTCAATTGCCAGTAATATTCTTCCGGGAAAAGCTGAATTGAAACAATTGGAAAGTGAACTGAATCAAATCCCATCAAATATCCAACCAATTAGAATTGCAAATCCGATTAATTTGACCAAACTGACAAATAGCAGTCAAATTGTTTCAACAGTGCTTGAAAACGAAGAGGACTTTGATCCACGCGCAGATGAAATAAAGGAAACCCAAGACTTTCTCAGTTTGGGCGGTGACAATTCAGACGATAAGCCTCTCACACCGTTACAAGAAAATTCGTACTTTGTGGACGATAACGTTGATCCATTTGATACGAGTTTCGCTGTAATTGGACCGGGAAAAACTGAACTTAAGCTTCTAGAATCTGAGCTTATGGATAAATAACGCTGTCACGACACATAATACGTATTGTCATTAATATTAATAAATTATAAACTATATACAATTAGCCTTCTGTTAAATCATATACATAATTCAAAATGGATTCAAAAGGCGGAAATCCATTTCTCAATGATTATCCGGTGGAGCCGCCAGTTGTTATGCATTCAAATCCATTTCTTCAAGACTTTGCTGAGCCTGCACCGCCATCAGCTGCCGAAAATCCATTTTTAAATTTCACAGATGTTACATACCAACCGCCAGTCGATTCAACTAATCCATTTGCATTTTTTGAAGCGCCACAGGAGACTCAGCCATTTATTCCTACAACAACGACCGATAGCATTATTGGAGACATTAACAAACCTGAAACAACTGGACAGCACATTGAATCCACGGAGATATCTGAGGTCCACGCGGTTCAACATGAAACCAATCTGTTTGATGATGATTCTATACGAGAAGATATTTGTAGTGCTGAAATAATGCAGCCAGATTTAACCGCACATGAAACAAAAATATTCAGTTCTTCCGAAACACCAGTGAAATTTACGCCAACGCCCAATGGAAAACCAACACCAAGAAGACCACCACCGCCCGCCAGACCACAACCACCGCCCCCGCCTAGAAATACCAAAGACCTTATTCTCTCCGTCACTGGAGCAATGGATGCAACATCGAATCATTTATTAGATCGACTTCAAGCCACAAGGACACCGAGTCCAACGCTTATGCACTCACCGTCGCCTACACCAGAGCACAGTTTCGCTGATCTTTTGGATGTAGACAGCAATGTGCCTGACTTGATCTCTGATGATAATCGAACCGTTAGTGAGCCACAAAAGACACAAAATATTCTTGATCTGTTTGATGCGCCTACTGAAATTAATGCCCCTGATATTTTCTCATCATCCACCATTGGCATTGGTAATATCTCACAACCATTATCCACAACAGACAATGAAAGTGTACTTGGTGGAATTATAAATGATGAATCAAAAAATGTACATGATAATCCATTTGGCATAAATGAAGATGTTGACATTGTAAAGACTAATTCGACAGCTTCATCGTTTGGTGATGAGGTCGATGCTGCTGTAGTTATTGATAGCTCTGCACCAGTTTCAATTGTTTCTCATGATGAATCAATTTCACTTCAACATGAAATATCGTCGCATTTTGATTTTGCCGAAATATCATCACAAAATACTGTCGAAAAAACAGCACCTGCAGTTGACTCAAACTTTTTCTCTATGAATGAAACGATTGAGAGTACAACAGCAACAATGGGTAGTACACAATATTCCAATTCTTCAGCGGATATTTTTGGTAATGACTCAAATTTCATGACGGCTTCAAATAATGAAAGTCCTCAGCAACCATCAAATTTACCAAGTAATATATTTGCACCGGCCGAGTCGCAAAGTACCAATGACTTTTCAAACACAACACATCATGACGGTAATTTAATTTCAACATGTCTTACACCAGCATTTGAAGTTGCGGAAAGTAACGCAGTAAAACCTGATGAATTAGATAATATTTCCGCTACATCAAAGATAATTGAGAGTACTGGGGATGCATTTGACGCGTTCACAACAAAATTCGACAGGATTTCCGATTCTGACGTTGCACCACCAGTTAACAATGATCCATTCTTTGACGCGTTCGGTTCTTCAGGCGCTACAGCAATGGATACATCGAGTGATGTATGGGGTGACTCATCAGTAGCAGGATCAGACAGTGTGGCAACTGGTTTTGGAGAAACTGATGGTTTTGATTCGTTTTTAAGTATGACAGCACCGCCACCATCGCAACCACCGTATGAATCCACAAAAATGAGACGATCGGATTCAGCAGATTCCGACGAAGCACCGGACTTTAGCGTTTTTATAAAGCCAAAAGAAGGTAGTGGCAATGGTGCAACGGAAATAGGTCCAGTGCCTGTTCTCGCTCCACCGCCAAAGAGTCCACTGAATTCAGCATATAATGATTCATCACCAAGATTTAATCCCTTTGATAAGTCAGGTTTTCCTGCCGAGGGGGTTACGCCATCGTCAGATATGGCACATCCCGTTCCCGAAATGACACGGACAGATTCTCAAGTGAGTTGTGAAACATATATATATATATATATTTTTATAATATAACGTTATATTTGATATACCGTATGGCTTATTATTATTTTGAATATGTATATTCTATTTCAGGAAACACCACCGACTCCATTATTTGATGAAGACGTCAGCCAACCTCTTGAAGAATTCCCGCGCATAACTTACACTGGCGATGGTTGGGAGATGCAATTGCGTCAGCCAAATAAGAAAAAAATTACAGGTCAACGATTCTGGAAAAAGATATTTGTACGTTTAGTTTATCAAGCAGACGCACCGGTGCTACAGCTATACAATAATAAGGATGATAAGGATCCGTTTCAAGAGTTACCACTTGTGGCTTGTTATTCAGTATCAGAAATTGGTGCACAGCAGTTTGATCAGTATGGAAAAATTTTCACGGTGAAGCTTCAGTATATATTTTATAAGGAGCGACCGGGCGTGAGGCCAGGACAGGTTACCAAAGCCGAGAGACTTACAAACAAACTCAGTCAATTTGCAGCTTATGCAATACAAGGTGATTATCAAGGAGTGAAGGAGTTTGGTAGTGATTTGAAGAAACTTGGTTTGCCTGTTGAACATGCGCCACAAATATCACAATTGTTTAAATTGGGCTCGCAAAATTATGAAGACTTGAAAACATTTTCTCATGCAATTGAGGAATCACTATTCAGATTGTCAGCGCACAGAGATCGGGCGTTAACGTATAAAATGGAAGAAGTTCAAATAACAGTAGTGGATGAATTATACGTTGAGCAGAGTGCTGAAGGTCATGTGGAAAAGCAAATTGCTCGAGTACGTCTGTTTTTTTTGGGTTTCCTATCTGGAATGCCGGATGTGGAATTGGGAATCAATGATATGCGACGACAGGGAAAAGAAGTTGTAGGCCGACATGATATCATTCCCGTGGTAACGGAAGAGTGGATTCGCCTGGAGAACGTTGAATTTCACTCGTGCGTTCAACAGGATGAATACGAAAATACAAAAATAATTAAGTACGTAAAATATATATTTTTTTTCATTATTGCATAATGCTTTTTTACAATACAATATTCACACAGCTAACCAGAGTAACAGTTTTGATATTCATTATTAATTTTATATTGTAACAAACACTAAAGGTTCAAGCCACCAGATGCATGTTATATAGAACTAATGAGATTCCGGGTGAGGCCACCGAAAAATCGAGAATTACCACTTCAATTGAAAGCTGTAATGTGTGTCACTGGTAACAAGGTAATAACGTAATTTATTACTAATGTCATCAACCACAAATTCATTGTGAATAAAAATAATAACTAAACGGGGTTTTTGACCACAATCCATATATGAAATTAATAATACATAAATTCGAAATAATTAATAATACTTATCAGGAAACTGTGCATAAATGTATTATATACATGGAATATAATATTTTTAGGTCGAGCTCAGAGCTGACATTTTGGTGCCTGGATTTGCCTCGCGTAAATTGGGACAGATCCCTTGCGAAGACGTAGTTGTACGATTTCCAATACCAGAATGTTGGATATATCTCTTTCGAGTGGAAAAACACTTCAGATATGGCTCAGTGAAGTCGGCGCACAGAAGAACTGGAAAGATAAAAGGTATCGAACGGTTTCTCGGTGCTGTTGACACTTTGGAGCCGCAGCTAATGGAGGTGACATCTGGACAAGCAAAGTACGAACATCAACATCGATCGATTGTTTGGAGAATGCCTCGATTGCCGAAAGAGGGTCAAGGTATGTATTTAAATACATAATTATATTTGTCTATAAATAAATTTATTAAATTCATTCATCTCTCTGTTTCATTTATTTCGTTGAAAATAATTGTAGGAGCATATACAACCCACGGTCTCGTTTGTCGTATGGCTTTAACTTCATATGATCAAATACCAGAAAATCTTGCTGAATACTGCTATGTTGAATTTACAATGCCGGCTACTCAAGTCTCTCATACAACGGCACGAAGTGTCAGTTTGCAAAACAGTGATAGCGACAATCCACCAGAAAAATACGTGAGAAATCTTTCGAGACATGAATACAGGTAGCACATCGCTGTTTTTATATTTCTATTATACAATCACCGAATAAATTTCTTATTTATATCAATATATAAATATGTATTTTAGAGTTGGTATTGAGCACACACAAGGTGAAGGCCCAGGTGCTTATGTCACTGCGACGAAAAAAATTCCAGAAAGTACTCCGGAAGTGCACGAAGAAACTGCGAAACATGACGCGCCTGCGCCACCCGTCGATTCAGATTCCGATTCATCAGAGTAAAATAATAAATACACATAATAAAAAATAAATAATTTCAATTAAAAAAAGAAAAAATAAACATCCATATATAATTACTACCGAATATATACAGAATGTGAAAAAAAAAACGTTTACATATTAAATGTATATGTAAAATTAGCAACAGCTTGGAAGGATGTACGCAAAGTCATGCTACTATTTGTTAGAAAAAGACAATACAATGTTTATTAATATTATAATTTTTAGATAATTATATTAGTATAAATGGGAAGAGTGATGGATAAATTTTGTGCAGTATTGTTTTAACGTTAATTTAAGGCCTCACATTCAATCGATAAATTTAAACGATTGATTTAAAATAGCTATGATTAAATAGACATTATAATAATTGAATGTATTAATTATTAGTTTTATTAATTTATAATATATTTATAAAATAGATGGAGTATATATCAATGGTGAATTAATGAGACATGCGCATATCCCTATATTGTTTGAGATCTGCAAATAATTTATGCAATGTTATCTAGTCATATTAGCAGGTCAAATATTGTTACATTGTACGGAGAATATATATATATAAATATTCCATAAAATTATTATTAAATATAATTTAACATAATATATACATATATATAAATATTATATAAGTAATAATTAATGCACTAGATATATTACATGTCCAAATATGTAATGATATAATGACATAAGTTTTATTTCAATATTATTTTTGTTTGACAAGCAATTGTCACATTCACATGATTCTTGCGAGAATCTCAGCTAAGACCAAAGACGCAAATTTATAAAGTGCATTTATACAATGCCATATAAAACAAAAAAAAATATATACTAACGATAATTGTTATACATTATAATATTCAATATAAGGAACCCCGTCGCAAATAGTTTGAGTAATTATAAATAATATAATATAATTACATATATTACATACATGTATTTATATTATAAATATTCATATATTTACTGGAAATTGAAAAATTTCGACGCAACTCTAATTAACATGTAAGTTTTTATTTCGATTTTTATTTTTGTTTTTACACTTTTATGTCCTAATAATGGACTGTGGGAGTGAATTCTAGTCACTAGATAATAAGAATGATTAATAATAATACCATTAGTTATTATAATTGATGTGGCGAATGATATGAAGAAAAAATTCGAATCGAAATACCGCTATTGAATAAAATCATTGATTGAATTGTTCCAAAAATAATTATGAATAATAATCAATTTCGATGGTATATCTTAATTATTATTAATAATAGATTGATAAGCAATGTTGCGTGTAACAGAGTGATGAGCCTTGAAATGAATGAAAATGTATATGGATAAACGATGATAAATGCGTGAATAAATATGGGAATTGAAGAAGTAATGAATAATTAAACTATATAAAACGTAAATATTACACAAACATTACGGAATTATTGAAACTAGTTACACAAGTGTAATGTTTCCAGCTCGTGATCTCAATATGTAATCGCTCGTGCAAGCAGTAAAAAAAAAAACAATCGCGTATTGTATAATTAACATAAAACAAACACGTGAAATACTTGCTTTAATATACCTACACAAAGAGTGAAATATAAATAAATAAATATATATATATATAAATATATAAATTAAACAAAGTAAAACAAACATTAATGGTCGTCTTGAAAGTGCTTATTCTTGAGTTTATATATGTAAATAGCTATTTCCAATGAGCAACATGATCAGGCGTTTTATTTACGACCGACTCATTGGGAAGAAGTCAATTCGCCAAAAATAAGAGAGAGTTCTCAAATGTCTCGGCGATTTATTTTCATCCTAGAGCATCATGCATACAATGTACATTGAATTAATTTTCACTTTACATATGTGTATGTATGGTAAATTGGTGAATTGCTATTTATTCTGCAATTAATTAATTTTGAAAATTAGCACGATTGCAACAACACTAACAACGGGGATATATTTTTTTGCTGTGGTTAAAGTATAATGGATGTACATGAAGATAATATTGGCGGTGTAAATTAGCCAATACAATAAAAATATATAATATATATTCGCGAGTAAAGCAATTGAACATTATTATAATATATCTAATAAGATATATTACAATGTAGCTGATGATTTCCTCGCAAGTCCAATGGTGGAATTCAAAAAAATGTTACCACACACGACAACCTGTAGCACCATCATTTTATCTGTACATAATGCACCTATCCAATAATTGATTTAAATATAAACAATATTAATACATATATCCATACATATATATACGTAAATATATGTATTTACACACCTGTATATGCGGAACAAGTTGCAACAATTGCAATATTTTCCAATCGCAATATACATTACCTACATCAAGTATATATTTTTAGTGATACAAAAAAAAATCTCGAATTATATACATATATTAAATATAAATACTATAAATAAATAGTATCTTCATTGTATATATGGTTAAATGATGCGTGTGTGTAATACATATATAATAAACAAAAATATAAATATATCGATATAAATGAATTGATTCGACAGCGATAGAGAAATTTAACTGACTATTCTAATGGATAATAATTGGATATAAATTGTATTTAAAAATGCATGATTATATTTATGTTTAAATTTACATCGATGCAGATACTTTTAATTTCATACAATAATATTTATTATGCATCTTACGTCTATAAATATGAATGAACGCTCTTTTAGTCAGTTTGAATTTTCCAACACGCTATTGCTATTATTATTATTATTATTATTATTATTATTATTATTATTATTTATATTATACACAAAGTATACATTCTTAATATAGTTTTGCACATTAACATGTATCGCAGTCGATAAAGAAACACAACTGCTATACAACACAAATGATGTTTTCAAGTGGCCTGATACTTTTCCTAACCACCTCTTACCGCGCTCCAACCACCAAACTAACTCAGCTGTTTCTGTTTACTAAACAAAGAAGCCAGTTGAACGGTGAACAGCGAGCAGTTCTGTACGTTGGCACCTTTGCACCGTTTTATGCCTTTCTATTCATTGGCATTTTACTCACCAACAATTGTTTGTTATCTATTCTGTTATTGAGATATTGAAGAAACGCAAAATTATGAGAGCAACAAGGTGAAGAAGTGTTATTGCGCAAACGTCAAACGTTGACAGTGACAGAAGGGAAATTATTGTCGTGGAGAAGGCAAAAAAAAAAAACAAAAAATAATAATAAATAAAAATATTGGAGTGAATGAAAATCTGGTTTAGATCAATCGATTGGATTTGCCACATCGAGGAGTGTAAATAATAAACGGGAAGAATAGTGAGTAGATTGTAGATATAAAATAGATTGCCAAGACAATACACGACTGATAACCTTTTGCATTTTCTTTCTTTTTTTTTTTTTTTTAATACACTCCCGGATCTAATTTATCAATGAGATTTGTACATGGATAAAGTTATTACAATATGGATGCAAGCTATGTCATGCAAAAAAATGCGACGTAGTTGTTGAACAATGTTAATGACTTGTGATTGTTCATTTTGGCTTGCATTATTTTGCTGTCTACATTGGGTTGGAAAAAAAAAAGTAATCGATTCGTCGGTTCCTCTCCGCTATGCTGTACACTGTGAGCCAGTGAATATCACTGCAAAAATATTTGTTTATTTGCTTTTATATTTAATTTTATTGACAATTTTGGAGAAATGTCAATTTAATTTTCGACAATTTTTTTTTTCTTTTAATATTATCCACGTTGAATTTGACAGAAGTGACTTATGATGCCTTGCGCATGTAAATTGATGTTATGAATGTACAAGTTATATTATATTGTACATGTGTATGTATATAGAAGATATCACATAGACGAAGCGCAGCGGAAAAATACATTATATAAGACAAGATGAAAATTATACACATCGTCAGTCTAAAAAACTTGAAACTGTATATCGCATATGCTATACAATTTCTATTTGTTTCACTTAATAGTTGTGACAATAACGTGGATAATTACAATGGCAGTTTGGAGTCGAATCAAATTTTTTTTTTCTCTCACAGCGAATTATTACGGTGCGTACTGTCACCCTAAATATATGGCATTCATTAATTCTATCGTTGCAAAAGTCATGAATAATATTATTCATTATTGTTTGCAATTAGCCAATAAATACTTGCAGCACAATTTTTCACACTCTGAAAATATATTTAATTATTAATATTTTTATATTATCAAATCAATATGTTGAACACAATTTTAAATTATTCTTAGACAAATAATTGGGTAGATTAATATTATACAATCATTTTGGCTACACTTGTATTGCGTATAAAATATTTATTTCTCCATTATAAATTGAGTTGCAAAGAAATTTCGCAATGTATTTTAAGCGTTGATTCATTGCTTTACGTTATAATTAAATTTCATCTCGATGTGATTTATTAATAATGCACATAGATATCGCGCATGAACATCGACAGCCAATGGTGCGTTGTATTTCGTAAATTTATCGTCTCCATCATACATTCAACGATTTTGAAAGCCCGCACTCAAATTACAATATATGTATATATGTATGTATGTGTGTATATATCAATATATACATATACCCTGTCAACGCGATTATTATATTTAGTCACAAGTGCACGTACGAAAGTGAAGGCACGAATAGATTATTGGAGCATTGCGCTCATTTGAAACCGGACAATTGAATGACAACATCAAACAATTGTTGGTGAAATTTGAGTGAATGTCCAATTAAAATAAATAATAAAATAGCAAGTTTATTTATTTCTTTAGTTCTTTTTTTTTTCTTTAACAAAGAGTAAAAATTATTTATTTGATGAAGAAATATTATGAAATCACATTATTTAGAAACTACACAACGTTCAAGGTTTATAGATTTTATATTATTAGTGCGCACAATGATGACTATAAAGATAAGACGGAAAACCAACTATACATCTACATATATACATGAATAAATATATATATATATATATATAGGAAATAAACATTCAATATCCGGATTTGTATATATACTTATAAATATAATATATATATATTATTGTAGGAGTGCATGGCGCGTTACTTATGCTTAGCTTGTAGATATATATATAAGAAAGAGAAGCTTTGGTCTCCTCGTAAATTAAATAAAGGAAATGTTTTGTACAAGAGTGCAGGTCAGGCATGCAGCCACCGTCCAGAGAGAGAGAGAGAGAGGGCGAGAGAGGCGGAAAAAAGATAAAGTGAAACACACACAATCACACATACACTCATAAATATACACATAGAGACGTAGAGTGTGTGCTTAGCCTTGAGCGTGAATAACACAATTGTACAAGTCTCTTTGTACACGATTGATGGCAATATTGCGCGCAGTAAAGCGCATCGAATTTTCCATTTTTATACAATAATAAAACTGACAGAGACACGATATTTTGCTATAGATTATTGAACAATTATATAGAATTTCATAATTGTTTATGCACAAATAATATATGTATTTTTGGATGTAGATGAATGTGAAATCCAAATGAATACATATGTATTTATATATTATTAGATATTGATATATTTTCATGGATATATGAGTGTAGGCGTATGAGTGAAGATTGAAGTAAATTCGATGAAATGTAAAGTGCAACCGAAATGTAAATTTTCATTTAATTTTTATACAAATGTGTTGGGTGTGTTTTATCTGAGTAGGTCAGTCACTATGCGCTTCTTCAAAGTAAATTGATGTTTAGTTAGGTTGGTGTTCGCGTTAGTTGAGTAATAAAATAGGCCTGATACTATATAGATATATTTGTACAATGTCTTGAGCAAGTGCTCTATTTTTGCATAGGCTGTTGATATAGAGTTATTTAGTTCCAGGAGCCCTGGATGGCCTCATTTATAAAAATCATCATTGCCATCGATATTTAGGTCATTATTTTCAAAATTATCTGTGGCGTAACTGTAAATGCAAAACATCTGTTATTGATGGAGGTATTTTTGTTTTGGGTTAATGTATTTTGCTTTAGTTATTAAATATATATTTATAGCTGTGGTGTATGAATTTTTTTTTTTCATACATTTTCTTTTAATTAAAAGAGTGATGAGAGTAAACGGAATGCAAGAGTGCGAACGATTTTGTTTCGTCCACAGAGTTAATACATCTCATATATAATGAATATACAAATGTAAATGTATAGAGCTGCCAAGAAACAGATTCACAAGTGACCCAGTTACTAGTAACGCGAATACTTCTCTTTGACATTTCGTAAGAGAAGTAACATCCGTCTGAAACGCCCGCGACAATTTATTGAATGAATATAATTACTCATCAATCGCAATTTTTCGAAATAAATATTTATTTTTCCTTATTGCAATACCATTTCTGCATAGAAATGAACAGAAAAATTGCATATTGATTGTTTGCACAATGGATATTGATACATTAGTGCCAGCATAAATGAAAATTCCACGTGGCCGCGTGAAAAATTCCCAATAATTATTCACAAATCATCGCAATAAAATAAAATAAAAAAACAATATAACAAATATGATTAAATCATTTTTTTATACGCTCTCTTGACAATGTCAATGTATAAAACATGAACACGTGTAGTAAATAATTCAATAGAATTTAACAATGAACACTTTATATTTATATTACCGTTAAAATTAAATTATCTTACTGTATTGAAAGTCATTAAGTTTATAATACTTTCACAGCACTCGATACGTTAAACGACGCGAAAAATAAGCAAAAAGACTCACTGTCACGATTTTATATATCTATGAATAATAAAATGCACCGGTAATTCGTAACGTAGAGCAGTCCATATCACGATTAGATTGTTTTAAGTATATATAGGCTTTTATTCTCTCTCGTGTAACTGCGCTAATGGTGCACCGCATAGCGTTGCTTTTATACCGGCCTGGAGAAAGTTAATTTCGCATAGTATGGCCGTTGAACCTATTGCCGCGTGTTATGTGAGGATAATGAAGCGCGCGCTGCAAAATATTATTTTATCACTCTGGACTTTTCGTCCAGCAACAGTCTTTGTATACAATTCATGCCGATATATCTACAATAAATATTTTTATTCATGTATTTCATGTATATAAATAAAAATATATATTGTGTAGGTATTGAATTGATTTCTAAAGGTGATATTGCCAAACATTATATATATATATATTAGTAGCACACATGGTCTTTTGTGTACATAGCGAATTCATATATGTATATTTAGTAAAGTTAATATACCTATCGTTGAATGAGACGCCTCGTTTGCGATGATATTCAACGAGTTGGGAAATTTTCAGAAGCACTTTCGCTAGTTGGATGCATTTCCGAGCAATCATAATCTCAGTGTATTATAGAAAGTCCACGAATCCCTTTTGAGACCATAGCGAAATGACGATTATTGAAAAAGAAACTGCGGCCACCGTACACATGTATATTGCAAGAGAGTGAAGGTATAAATATATATATATATATATATAAGTAGTAATGATGAAAAACCGTGCGGGCATGTGGCCAGAGTACAGTGCGCGGCTTCACATTTATTCGCTCTCTACTCTCTTACAGCTCGAGCCAAACAGCTCAAATAAAATGATGTAATCGAGTTGGAAATCGTGCACTGAACTCTGTATTGGTCTAATTAAAATACAAATTCTATCAATTATTCTTTTTTTTTTGTTTTTTATATCTGAATGATTGATCAAAATATATATACAAAAAATATA
Organism: Galerucella tenella; assembly: GCA_910591685.1. NCBI lineage: Eukaryota > Metazoa > Arthropoda > Insecta > Coleoptera > Chrysomelidae > Galerucella > Galerucella tenella. The sequence continues at coordinate 20,375 of CAJUYH010001887.1, forward strand.
TGTTGTTACTTTAGAAAATGAATCTCTTGTGTTCCAATAGCTAATGACATTGTAATAAGTGAACGTGTGTCAGTCAACCGTGTAATTATAATTATTTTCCCACTTAAAATTTCATTGAAGACAATGAAGACATTGAAGAATATTTTTACAATTCAATGATATACGCATCAATGTACGCCAAGTTCATATTGTAACAGCACTATTCATATTGTATATTGTATTCAAGGTGTATCTGTTTCACATGATCATTGAGAGTAGGTTTCAACTGTATATAATGTAATTTTTATTTATGCATAATACACCTCTGGTATTTTCGCATGTTGCGTGGGTGCAACACAAGTATGCAGCTCGTGATGGTACATTAGATCAATCTCTCACACATATAAATATATATTGTCCTCATCGCATCCACTCTTTCTATGTGTATTGTTTCAACTCAGCCACTGCATTTACTATGATAATACGTACCCCGAATAGAATAGAATAAAATGCTGTTGGCATCGAGACATTCACTCAGCTTCTATACATTATATAGACTCGGGAGCATCATTGCAGTACCGGTTTCTTTATACATCTACTGGCAAAACAAAGAATACAAAATAAACAAAAAAAAAAAAAAAGAAAACCATGATATGACCTTAGCGAATATGGTCAAACAAGATTCTATATGTATATTTTTCTCTTATTTCTTCTTTCCCTCGTCCCACTGTCTCCTCCATCATGCTGTTGCCCTCGAGTACATTGCCATTTTTATTATTGTTTTTATTCCATATACAATTCTCTACACTGTATTATTTAGTTGCGAGCTATGTGGATATTATTTTACAATTAATTTATAATATTTAATGTTAAGCTGAATATATATGTATTTGTCAATTGATAATATGGTAATGTGATTTATTTGTTTATTCATTTGTTTATGTTTGGTTTTTAGAATGTGTTAAAAATGCCATCGCTCCTGGAAGCCCTTGAATTGAAGTATGGAAGTACAACTGCCGATTGTTCGGAAAATTCATTGACTGATGAAGAGGTAGAGCTTTCTGGATCACCAAAATGTGCATTGTCTGTCAGTATATTCATTCCGAAAAAGTCGCCACGCCATACAGTGCCTGCACTTCTTGTTCTTCAAGACTGCGATATCGAATGCGCTGGCAATGACGCCGAGAAATTAAAGAGTAAATGTAAAAATGTAGAAGAATTGGATTTGGCGCAAAATAAACTCTCACAGTGGGACGAAGTGTTTGGTATAATTCAATATATGCCTAAAATCAAATTTGTCAATTTGAGTTTCAATAGTTTGGCTGATTCATTGAGAATAAAACACGGTAGATACGATTCACTGCGTAATATTGTTTTGAATGGAACGCGAATTTCGTGGTCAACTGTGCAAGATTTAGTGACACTTTTGGTGAATTTGGAAGAACTACATTTGTCATTGAATGAATTTAAAACAGTGGATTTGGACTATCAAAAGCTCGAGAATATAAATGAGTCATTGAAAAAACTTCATTTTACTGGAAATCCCATAGAGTCGTGGTCGGAAATATGCAAGCTTGGCCATGCATTTCCTAACCTTACGAGTCTTGTCCTCGCTGAATGTCCCATAAAGTCTCTTGCAATTGAGGATAATATTAATTGTGATGAGAGACATTTATGCCAGTGCAACAATTCCGCTGAAATACCATACGACAACAATGACAATGAGAATGTTGAGACAATTGTGCATGAAGCGTCGGATACTGCTGTTACACCCCAACTAATACACAGCGAGCAGAAAACATATAATAAAAATGAGAGCAAGTGTGACTGTAGCAATAGTGATCCAACATTTTTTCACAATCCCTTCAGAATGTTGAGGTTTCTCAATGTCAATGGAACTCTACTATCTACATGGGATGACGTGGAGAGACTCTCAAGGTTTCCTTCACTCAAATCCCTTCGCATGCAGGGCTGTCCACTTTTCGAGGTAACAATTATATATATATTTAGTATATACTAAATGCAAAACTAGTTGGTTTTTTTTTAATTCATCATTTTATATTCATGGTATTATTTATTAGAGTCCACGTGAGTATACGGAACATGAACGACGACAGTTGCTCATTGCCAGATTACCAAATGTGGAAACTCTCAATGGTGGCGGTTTAATTTCGTGTCAGGAACGCGAGGACGCTGAGCGTGCATTTATTCGGTATTATATGGACAAACCGGAAGCGGACAGACCAGAAAGGTGAGCGTTTGTCAATTTGATTTGACTGGAAATGAACTTGATACTTAATAAGATATATTTATTGTCCGCTATCTTCTGTCTGCAATTTTCAAAAGTTAACGTACCATTTCTCCATTTTCATGTGTTGTTAATGTTGTTATTATTTATTTATTTATGTATAATAAAATGAATTAATTTTGATATGTTGTCAGGTATGCCAAGTTAGTTGGAATTCATGGAAAATTAGATCCGTTGGTTCATGTGGATCTTACGCCGGAAAAAAGAGTCAAAGTTAGGTTCACATACGGTGACGTTGTAGAAGTAAGCGAATTTTCACTCAATCTATGTTACATTATTTTCAATTGTGCAGTGTGTAGTAATACTAATAATATTATTAATTATTATTATTTATTATTCAGGTACGTTCTGTAGATGTTTATAGGACTGTATTTGAGTTGAAAACGAAATTGGAGTCAATGGTAAAAATTCCGGCCAACAGAATGCGACTATTTTATGTTGATCAAGTAAATCAATAACTTATTCTTTTAATGAATATAAAAGTATATATATATATATATAATATAATTAGTGAATTTATTTATTTATACTTGCGTGAATAAAAAAATGTATTTTAGGTGATGAAAACACAGTATGGTCCCGAGGAAATGCTATACCCAAGTAAACAATTGTATCGATACAATATAAGAAATGGTGATGAGATTATAATTGACAGCAAACTCAATCGATTTGTGTCAACATCTTCGAGCACATCGTCCACTCGTTCCTGAATAGAGAATAAATCGATAGGCAAAAGTATAGCCGTGCAGAATATTGACAAGTTGAAAATGATATTTCTACGATTGTTATCGTAAAAAATAGTGAGAACGACAAGGAAAAGAGAGCAATGAAACGTGAAATAATTTGAAATGAACGCGATTGAATTCTGAATGCGTTCCTTGCGGTTTGCGCAGCATTTGTTGGAACATATATCGTTCATGTTCGTTATTGAACGTCATTCAAAATAAAAGAAAGAAAGAGAAAAATTATTAGGAAAATGTGTTTGTGTGAAACGTAAATTTTCACAATCAACTCAAGTTTCGAAGAGTTCTAATTGTTGAAAATTAAATGCATGCGATAGAGAGTGTCTTTGAAATTATATTCAACAACATAATAAACTACTATTTTTGTATATCAATCGTCCATTATATGGACTTTTCATTGACTAACTCAAATTACAGAGTTGTGAATTATTTATTTATGTTCTCAGAAAAAAAATTTGTGTTTTTTTTTTAGTTTTCAATGTGGCAATGTAAAAGTTTGTGTGACGTTAAGTCTGTTGCATATATTTAATTTGACTAATTACGTATCAAGTTTTTTTGCAATAGAAGTAAACGCCAACAACGAAGCTATGCCGTCATTTTCAATTAAACGTAAAGATTATTTTCTCAATTAATTCATCTCATAATTATAGTCAATACTGCCAATGTGACATGGAAATAATTTTTAACACTAAATATTATTTGAAGGGAGCATCCAATAACAATGGTTTCAATCAACTCAGTGAATAAAAATGCAACAACAAATAAGAAAAACAAAAAATCATTGTGTCATTCAGATTACCATGTGATTCTCCAATTATTTGCAATTAAATTGTCACTTTTTGTGCCTATATTATATCGTTTTTCGATTAGTTTGGATTTTCCTAACACTGCCATGCATACAAATGAACATGCAGTCAAAAGCCATAACTGTCATTGATCAACGATAGATTATACCCAAACTCGTTGTATTAATACACGTTTCACATGTTTGTTCTCCTATAATTAGCACAATTTATTGTATTTATCACAAGGCAATTAATTATGTTAAAAGATATACAATTATACATATGTAGTTGGACGACGGCGCAACGTCAAGATATTGCGTCAAGTTTCAAGAAAAAAAAAGAAAAAAAAAGAAGTAGCAAAAAAAATTCATCGTCATTATCATTTTTTTATGACATAGTAATTACACATAATAATTATCATTATCTTATTATTTTTTGTCCTGGCGCAAAATGTACGTACTAACAACAAATAATAAATCATTTCTATAAACATTTACTGTCGATTTGTATAAAATAATACTACATACTGAACAAATATACTATTTCCTATTCGACAAACGAGAAACTACAAAGCCTGTAAAAATAATAAAAACGTAAATTTTCACGTGTTCATCACAAATATAATAATAATGTGGTATATTCAATCGGCTGGTATGCAATCTCGTGTTCATTTACACTCTTGGTCACCCTTTGTTATAGGGTTGGTGAACGGATCGATTTCGTCGTCCCTCGACTACTGGCGCCACATTGCATCTCTCTATACTCTCATAAAACTCGTACTTGCACCTCAGCACCACCATCGCTCGTCCCACATGCCTCACCCTTGGATTCCAGTAGTTCCAGTCGCGTACGATCAGCGTTGATCAACGTGCGAGGGAAAAAATTCACTGAGATGAATGACGAGTACGTTATATATGAAATTAAAACGCGTGCTTTTGTGTATTGCATTGGATAAAGTCCAAATGAGAGAGTTGAATAGAGCAAAAAAAGGAGTGTAATGTTGACGCATTGATTTACATAAAACTGCTAATTGAATATTGTCCCGGTCAAAATGTAATTGAGTTGCATCGAGGGAGACGGCTGATAACATGCCTACATCTTCCACTACTCCAACAAATGTTTGGCTTGTATTATTATTATTATTTATTTATTCACATATTGCTGGAAGAAAATAGAAAAGATTGATGAAGCATAAAGGAAAGAAAGTGGAAACGAAAGAGAGAGAGTGAACTAGACCGATTTCAATGACAAAATGTCGACGACAAAAATTACCAATGGAAGAACACAGTGGATAACATCAGAGTTGATTTTGAGCAGTGAATCGACTTGGATGTCGTTCAATTTGCTGATGGTATGATGTTTTATATACGGGCGCCATGGAGTAATGACCAATCGATTTTCAACCGTATCCCAAGAGAAATGTCCCATAAAATCTACGGTGAGTGTTATATTACACTCAATTAATTTACATATGAATGTATTAATATATTTTATTTTTTTCTTTTTTTTTTTCTATTTATTTCTTTACTTCCTAATCTTTCTTCGCTTTAATTTCTTTATGACACTTTGCTACACGGTAAATTCATGCACTGGCAAATTGAGCAGGCGCATGAGGATACACCGACTAAACGGTAACTGTCACGACAACGTCGCGTGAATTCTATAGATAACTGTCGTATTAAATCGGGAGTTTTATATTTTTTTTTTTTTGTGAAAGAGAATGAGGACTAGGTAGACAGTGGCGCTGATTGGATGCTAGTTCTCACAATGTATATGATATGACAAGGGTATAATGAGATGGTCTGCTGTACAATCGAACATAAAACAGCGGATATGTAAACGATCGATGTGTAATGGTTGACTGACCTCATTCACATTTTAGTCAGGTCATGACGATCAACGTAACAAGGTGGAAAATCCAGGTCACGTTATTAGTAGGCTATTCAGAATTTTCATTTTAATATACTTTTTGCCATTGCTATTGACATACGACTGTATTATGTGAGAGAATCTGGAATATATTCCAGTGCCACCCTGTGAATTTAAATACTTTTATTTATTATTACTGCTATTTAATATCTCGAATGCAAATTCTTTTCTTATATTTTTTCACTGGTGAATTTTTCTTCTCTTGTTTTTTTTATTACTACTAATGGATCATAAAGTCAAGAGTTGTATTTTATAGTGAATTATTTTTTTCAAATTTACATTTATGATGAAGAATTATAATATGAGATTGAACGAGGTCAATAGATATTTCAAGGGCCATTGGAATTGCAGATGGATTTCAAGTGGACACACGTTGCTGTTGACTGGCGCTTCAAATATTAATTTAACGCCATCGTTTTTCTTGTATACCATTCACATCTGATTATTCGTAGATATTAGTGCAATGCGTAACATCTATTTTATCCTGATTTTAGAATAAAAATATTATTGACGAAGAATGGCGTCAGGATTACCCAGTGGTCATCATCAAAGGAAACTTGGACCGGCGCCGATAGCATCATTCGAGGATCTTTCAGACGAAGTAGAAAACGTGAGTTGACTCCCAAACAATAAACAAATAATTAAATGTCTATACTCACACAGCCACATTTTGGATCACTGGATGAAAAAAAAACAACTTCGTTTACACAATTTTCTCTACTTCAATTGCAATTTGGGATAAAGTACAAAAGTTTAAAAGAAAAAAATAATTGCAGAAATAAAATGGTTGAACCCACTGCATTGTGCATTGAGGAATGATTATACTTTGAATTATATATAATGCAGGGAGAATCGACGGCACGAATGCCAGGAATCATAGAGGTAACGACTCCTATGACGCCTGGAAGCTCGCTAAAAACACCAAGCACACCGAGGATTGACATCAGTCGAGCGAGCAGCTCTTCTCAGCATGAAGACAGCAATAACTCGAGGGAATCGTCACCAGAACGAGAATTGCTTGGAGGTAAGTGAATAGCAAAGTAGATACAAAAAAAAAATGAAGAATTAACTAATGTGAGACGATGAATAAAAATAAAATGGAAATTGGTAGGAGTAGAGCCGCCACCTGGATCAAAATTGTCTTTGGGTTACAAGGAAGATGCCCAAGATTTAAGATCATCCACCGAGGAATTGGATTTACATGATCCAGTTCACATTCAGGACCTGAAACGAGAGTCAAAGAAGGCTCGAAAGAGAAAAGAAGATGGCGTACAGTCAGAATGTGGTCCGAGTTTGAAACAGGATAGAGAAAGAAAAGATAGCAATTGTTCGGAAATAATTCTTCTTAATATTAGTGGAAGAACATCACGATTGTCTTCCGTTGGCAGTCAAGGTTCGGGTATTTCTGGCAGGCTTTCCGTTGTTTCCGCCACGTCTTCCAGGTATAACAGTTAAATATTTTATTATTTCTATTCAATTATATATTTTTTTTCGATTATATTACAATTTATTTTAGGTCACCAAGCCCGCATAAATGTTTGTTGGAGACGTCATTTTGTGGCAGTAAGCCTGCCTTGGCAGACAGTCTTACTGAGACTTCAAAACCAGAGACAGAGGACCTGGAAAAAATATTGCTGAAGCGCGAGGCCGATACAACCAAAGCTCTTATTCCAGAGAACATAAAAGTGCCAATTGTCGGTGGTAATATTAAAGCTGATCCTTTGGATAAACCAAGACGCCGTGGCCGCGAAGAACGAAAAGAAATATTCAAGCGAGAAGTGGAAATTACGAAAAAAGTCCTGGAAAAAGTCAACATTGAGGTATAAATACAACACTACATAATAAAAAACAATATATATTTAATTTGTTTGAAACGAAAAATTCCATATTGTTCAATGAATATATGATTATGTTTCATTCTTTTTTATACAATTGATATTGACTATAATTACTGTAGTGACATATTAATTTGTAGAAATTGTTGTATGGCATTTATTTTGTATCGCCTTGCTGACTACATTAGATCACATCAGCTTTCAATTATATTTGTAGATGTGAGAGAGTAATCTTCCGTCTTCGTATAAATTTGAGGTTTGTATTTGTAGATGTGACCAATAGACAAAAAATTTTCAGACAATAATACTATTTTTATTTTGTTTTTATCAATTATCATTTCAATTTTACCATTTGGACATTTAGGCAAACGTTTCATTTTCAATTACATACATTTAACATTGATGTAAAATTGCTATTACTGTAATCCTATATAGCTAAATAACCCCCAGCTAATTTTCACATCAGCCATTAAAATTGCCGACAAACAGTGGATTAATTAAATTAATTGAAGCAATATTATTCAGGTTCCGATTATTAAAAAAACGTCACCTCAGCGAAATATCAATGGACGAGAATCGAGGATTAATCAAGAAATACAAAAACCAGTAACACTTGATTTAAATGACAAACGGAAGAAAGCTCAAAATTTTAAGGATGTCGTTCAAACACCGCCAGTAATTGCAAGTCTGTCGGGTAGTCCAAAGCTACCCAGGCATCAGAAAATACGAGAGTTGGATGGCTCACGGACACCAAGTCCTTCTTCTGTGTCTAGGAAAAGTAGTTTTACATCGTTGTTCAAGGTAAAAGGCCATCATTATTTGTTAATATTGTCGTTGTCATTATATTTATTTTCGTACTGTTGCAGGCGCGAACCGATGGAAGTGCTTTGAGTCCTGAATCACCATCGCCAAATTCGAGACCACGTCGAAGTCTCACATCCAAGATCAAAGACACAACGGAAAGTCTGCGTAGCAGGTCTAAGTCCAGAGAGCGAACGTCAATTGATAAAGGATGCACTAAAAATAAAAGTGTATTTACATCAACATTGAGTCTATTTAAAAAGCGTGAGAGAAAGAAAAGTATTGAAGATGTGGGTGGACTGCCATCAGAGCATGAAATAATGTGTGGTGATGGGCGTCCGTCTGTAGAGAGTATTGGAAATGTTGAATTTCGATTTCAACAGGAGAGAATTGGTAGAAATGAAGATTCCATTTTCATAAGTCTTCATGCGGATTCACGAAATTATGAGGAAGCATTACCCTCAGAGAGTGTTTCGATACCTATTGAAACACCGACAAAGCTATTGGATGAATTGAATGGTGAACCGAGAACGGGAAATATCGTAACAGAAGCGTCAATTGAGCATCGAACATCAGTAACGCGAATAAAAACTGAAGCGAGAATTGAAACAACATCACGCGATAATGATGGCCGTATTCCATTATGTCTAAATTCGTCAACGGACTCGAAAATAACAAAAATACCTACACGAGACTCTGATAAAACAAGTATAAAAACAGCAAAACACATTGATCAATCAGCGGTGGCTACATGTGGTGTAGATGTCGAAACAGTCACTGCAAATAATGAAAAATTTTCGACCAGCTACTCCAAAGATTTAATTGAGTGTAAAAGAAAGCCTGAACCTTTGGTTAAACCAAAAAGAAAGAATAAAGATATCACACAGACCACAAGTGTCCAACAGTCTACGAAAATTAACGATAGTACAATTCCACCGAAGAATAATATCCAGAATGTCGTTGAAAATACTAATGAATCGTTGGCATCTCATCAAGCCGTTAAAAAGTGTGATGAATCTCAAATAAAATCCGAGACATTGTTGGTGAAAGCCCCGGAAGGTTTGGTAAAGACTGCCAGTGTAGTGTCTGATTTGGATCACAATAGCTCTGAATCGGAACGAGATTCCGAAATTGATTTCGTGCGGAATAAAGTGGCAAAAGTTGCGGATGAACTGCCAGATGAGAGAAAGGGTTTATTTAATGAGGAGAGTTTTGAAGAAGATCTTCCTTACGTGCCAACCACATTGCCAATGGAAAAAAGTGCAGCTATACCAATATTACCTGTGAAACAACGACTGCAAGAGGTAAGGACAATTCCAATTGAAAGACCACGATCAACTACGCCGATAAATCCGACGTTACTGGATGAATTTGTCATGCAGACATGCCACGACGAGAAGCGAAGCGATCGAATGAAAATTTCTCTACCACGTGAGGACAGTTTTAAATTAAAAAGCCCTCGAAAACATTCAATTAATACATTCAGTGAATTCGCTGAGCGTGTAGTGCCAGACGCAGTGAAAAGAGGTGCTGGTAAATCACCAAGTCCACCACCGCCATTGCCACCACGAGCTCCAATTACCCAACCGCGACCAATGAATTGGGTTAATTTTGAAGAAATCCCCGAACGTCGAAAAGCACCAAAACGTATTCAAACAATCCCACGTAATGTTGAGGATGAGAGTAAAAATTGTACTGGCTATAGCTATGTTCAACCTGAGGAGTGTAGATGTGAATGCCATGAGGAAGCAAGAAAAGCTTCACAAATATATCCCACACGAGATACACAATCAGTCAATGTCACGACGACAAATGTTTCTCACATAGAGACAATGACAACCATTGCCACAATTAGTACCACCACGTCTACCTCATCTGTTATACAAACTTCATCTACATGCAGTAGCAGTAATGGTGAACGCGCCTGTAATGGTGACAACTGTACATTACCATCAAGCTCGGGTGATCGCGCCAGTATCGTCAGGTAAATCCAGTGCGGTACGATTTAAAATAGGCTGTTACGGGTGGGATAAAATATTTATGCACTACAATTTACCCCGATGATTGGTAGAAATCTCTTTCTCTATTTTCAGTGATAGCTCTCTCGAGAACAGTTTGAGTATAGAGGATACCAGTGGTACTCAAGCGTTAATTGGATCGAGCAAGCCATTTGCCATGGATTTGGACGTTGGTTCCAATCGATCGAGTGTCATATCGCAAGAGGAGACTGACAATGGCCATCAGTCATAAACAAAAATTAGAGCCAAATCACTTTTAAATATAAGATAATTGTTCTATCATAATTGCGCGTAATATTTTCTATTTATTTTTATATTATTGCCTCTTTTTTTTTTTCTTCTTTTTATTCTTGTATTATTCGATTTTATAATAATTGAGTGTAAGTTCGATATTCAATGCGATAAAATGAAGTTACTTGGTTTCAATATGAACAGTTATATTTGCACCAATGAGCATCGAAAGTTTTTTAGTTTGATCTAGATCACAAATCCGCGGTCACTGTTGAGAAATATAAAAGAAACAAAAAAAGTAAACTTGAATAATGTTTGGAAAAGTGAATTGGGTCATGGAATATTGAAGAAAAATGTGAACGATTATCTAGAGATGAACACGATTGTTTGCTCGCAATAAATCAATATAGGCCTGGCAGACGATAGGCATAACAAAAAAAATTCCAATCTTACATTCAGTTTTGAAAGAGAATTTATTTCTCTCTTATCGCAATGCACTGCTTCATCGATCAAACAAATTATTCTATATGTAGTATTGTAAACTCTTTTTCACGGTAACATAAGCCAGCAATATTTAATTCTATGAATTTATTCAATTCTATTATTTTATAAAACAAGAAATACAAAAAAAAAAAAAAGCGAAAAGAAAAAACGGTACCATCGTATTATAATGCGAAATATCTACTTGTAGAATAATTCATATCTCATTTTGCATTCAGCCTTTATTTAGCATAGACCCAAATTTTCCAACAACTACAATTGAAAAAAAAAAAATTGTAACATTGGAACTGACGAAAGGAAAACAAAATAATTATCTTGTGTTACTACAATTTTTATTATTATTACTTTTAAAGAGAAATCATCACTACACAGTAAATGTATTTAAATCATTCTCTCTGCTCAATGAAAGTCTGGTATTTTTTATTGGTTATTTTCGTGTATCATGAATATAATACATATATAGTCCATCCTACATTACCTCTTTGACGGTTTTTCTACATGAAAAAAAAAAAAAAAACAAAAAACAAACTCTTATCTATACTGTGTTCAATTGAATATAGATATAAAGTGATTGATTGTGCGATTGTCGACAGAATTATTGTAAACTTCGAAGTGTGAGTCATTTCTGTTATTTTTCTTATTTTCATAATTAAAAATGTTAGCATTATAAATTAAAACATTGATTAAGATTATAACATTCGGTGGGTGTATTGTCTCATGATGATCTATACAATATTTAGAACACACGTTACAAAAAGTCAATGATCTGTCATTAATTGCCACCACTTGCCGCATTCCTTCCCATTATTCATAAATGCCACTGCACATGCGTATAATTGCGCTATTTATATATACCACACATTATTCATCAAGCGGGTGTATAAAAATTTCAATATTTAAAAATAGTACCTGTTGCTTATATTTCAAACAGTCCATTTTCGTGTGAATATATTTATTTCAACAGTTTAATACTCAAAATTATAGGCATAATCTATTTTTAATTTCAGTTCTCATTTCAATATTAACATTGCAAGTGTGAAAATGATAAAGATAAATATTATATATACATATATATGTAGGTAGCTCAATACACATATATATATACATGATTATCGATGCCATTCAAAACGCCGGATGCGCCTCGTTATTGTGATTCTTAAAAGATAATGATGAACTGACGAAAAAATAAAATCACCTGCCCCTTCGGTCTTTATTAACCGTTGTTTTTGTATAGAAAGAGAGAAAGGGAGAGAGGGAGACAGCGAGAGAAAAAAAAAGAAGGAGAAGATGAATAAGTCAAAGAGAAATACCAAAAATACAATAAAATTATTAATTCCCCAAAATTTAATGAGAGTTGTCCACTCACCTGATCATATATACAATGTCCAAGTCCGTGTAAATACTGTGAAGCACAGTATGTTTACGCAATCATATAAGAATGCGTGAGATTCCTATTTGATCGTATAAACTAACACGAGACTCTTTTCCTATATATAGCAATACATAAAACATATTTATTATGGTTATTTATAGAGACTTATGATACTATGAGATTTAAAAAATATTTAAATGTTTTTAATGTTATGTAAATAAAACTATATCGAATCAATCAACACAAAATGAATCAATAAAATGAGAGGTAATAATGAAAAGGAAAAAAAAAATAAAATGTCGTTTCAAAATAATAAAACGAATAATGATATAACGTTGGGATGAAATAAAATATGTTTAAGTGTTTTTCATTCTTGTTCATTTTTTAATAAGTTCATTTATGGAACATCTCTTTTATTTTTTGTGTCATCAATAGCAGAACTTGTCATCTCTTTTGACTTTGATATCATCTCGTCCTCAGGATCTGTTAACAAAATGGGGCTGACATCCTCCCGAATAAGAAGGGCTGTTGTCGTTCCTACTGACATTGTGGCATTGTTTTCTTGCAACGATTGCTTAAAATTAATGTTATATTTCAATTATATATATATGAATTTTGAATTTACATTAAATAATATATTTATTATCTATACCTGCATTACGTTAATGAGAAATAGAAATGCCAGTAGTGCTAATGCACTGAGAACAGCACTATTTCCACCCCCTTTACCACCGCCTTTGTGATGACTATTACAAGTATATTACATATATATATATATATATATATATATATTTTAGAATAAACTATCACTTCTTTGCACTTGTACAATTTTTATAACTTACCTATGACCATGGCCATGTGATTTATGGTCCCAACTGCTATGCCAACGTTCAATTGGTACATGAGGACTCACTGTTTCACCACCAAATCCTCCCCAATTCAATAATGTCTTAATAGTCATTTTCAAAAAAATAAATTGTGCAACTGCAACAGTTAAATTTATGAAGAAAAAAAATATAAAACATACAAACAATCACAAAAATTGCACAACTATACGTATTGAAAACAAGAAAAAAAGGTGATAAACTAATTGTCAAGCAGCTACTTGAAGGTTTGAAACAACACTGCCGTTGCATCACCAACGACAATGGTTCCTCAAGTTGGTAGCGCAACGAAATTAATGAGAAATTCATTTACGCTCGTTGACCATCCACTCGGAAGCCGTAAATTTTTCGAGGTAAACACACGTAACAATAAAAAAAAAAGTCATATTCTTATTATACTTATTATAATGTCGTCTTGCGTAGTGATTGTATGCAGCAATAGATTAAATCTCTATTGGTTGTTGCTCATTAAACATGTATGGTGTATTTATTATGAAGGTATAAAAAAATAAATACATTTATCAGGTAATTAGTCATGTATCTTCTTCAAATACAATCATGATACACGTTCATACAACTTACCTAAAAAGTATAATAACTTATATGTTTGTATAGTGAGAGTGTTACTACAGTAAACTAATGATAAACATTTCATCTATGACAAACAAAAATATTTCATTGTGTTTGTTGTGGCGTTCCTGCGTATTTCGATTCAATAATGACAACGAATGTATATATATATATATATATACAGAACAACTAGCTGTTGTAAAAATAGCAAGACTGCTTAATCAACCACCTCACCATAGTGTATTTTTCATTTAACATGGTGATACTAATTAAAATGAAATACATTTTTTACTTATATATCGTGTAAAAATTACTGATTAAAAGAAAGGCAGTTTCCTAAGCTCGTCTCACTCTCGCCAATGTTCTTTTTATTTATCTTCCATTCCGTTTTTCTCATTGAATTGTCAATTATCTATAGATGGATTAAATAATACCATAACAATTGAAAAATAGTCCGTTCTGCACAATATAAATAATTTTATCATTACTTTTTATTGTGCGTAAATTGTGCACACTCACTAAAAAAATAAATATAATAATTTAAATTATTTAATTAATTAGCTCGACTCGTCAAAGTTTAGTTAAACTCAAAAATCAATCGTCTCCATGGGTTTATCTAAGCTTCGAAGTGCACTCAGTCTGCAGTATAACATTATTTTTGTTTATGTACTTGGTTGTTGTTGTTTTTTTTTTTTTTAATCGTTCGCACAAATTGTTTTTCCAATGTTTCAATAGAAATTCAATTGAAATTCAATTTATCTTTGAATCATAATGGGCTTATTTTCGGACTATAGCGATTTATTTATTAGCTAATAGAACCTGTTCGACGAATGATCCTTATGAAGTAATTAAATGATACTCAGACTGCGTTGCAGTCCATAAAAAGCGTTCTGCAATCTTCGCCAGATCGGCCACGTCTACCTGCTTCATAGAGTGCTTCAAAACCAACTCCACTTTGTCGCTGCAAAAGATAACTCGTTGCGTACGATCCAAGTTGACAGAATATAGTTGACGTGCCATGTGTATCAGCAACACATTCAGCACTGGCTTCACAAAGTGCACGCTCAGCGCAACCTCGTTGTCCCTCATCCTCACTTCTTCCAACATTGCTAAAAGATTTCATTGATCGCATGTAACCCTGATGGAAATTAAACAAAAAAATTATTAAATATACTCGTTAATTCAAAATTATTTTACAGCTACAATCAATTACCTTTAACATTGAGATAGAAGCGACTGCAGCCTCCGAAATAGTATCGCGTTTTCCAATGGAACGTGCAGATAATGAACGATGCGAAAATGATGTCTTAAGAGCATCCAATAGATTCATCACGATATTTATGAACTGTTAAAAATATACAACAATAATATATACCAGTAATAATATATATATATATATATAAATGCAAATGAATATTATTGATTAGTGAAAATGTTATTTACAAATGGAAGAGTAAATATATTTGTACATGAGAGCCACGAATAATTTTCGTCGAAACTTCTGGAAAAAAAAAGCAATGTAATATTTGACATATACGCGCTATACAAATTTTTACACAGAGCTGTGACAAAATACAGATATCTATAATTATACATATATATATATATATATATATATATATATATATAAATGTATATGTTCCCGGACGCTGTAGATTAGAGCAAACTATAATTTCATTGTTCAGCGGATGATTATTGCGGTACTATGCCGTATCGTGTTAACGTGAAAGCAGAAAATTGTTGAATAGAAGTGTGCGTGTGAAGGCTGCTTGCTTGAAATCGGATAAGCGGTGAAAAACAAATAATAATAATAATAACAATAAATAAATAGAAGAATTTCACGGCGATATTGATTATTTCAATTTATATTACAATATGTAAAATTTGTTGGCAATAAAATTTTTGTCCTAAAAAAATTAATTAATACTAACCTCGGACGCTTGTTTAGCCATGATAACCACCTGATCGGGATTTCTGCTCTGTCCT
Source organism: Galerucella tenella (assembly GCA_910591685.1). Taxonomy (NCBI): domain Eukaryota; kingdom Metazoa; phylum Arthropoda; class Insecta; order Coleoptera; family Chrysomelidae; genus Galerucella; species Galerucella tenella. Next base: position 36,317 of record CAJUYH010001887.1, read on the forward strand.
AGAAACGCGCCCAGCACCGCTGTCAATATGCCCTAAACAACCGACACCAGCCATTTTTGTTTCTTTTTTTTTTCTGTTTTTTTTTTCGTTTTCATTTTTTAAGTTGATGAATTTAAGGAATTTAGTGACAGTTTGTTACACTCTCTCACCATTCCCTCTATCTCTTCTCTTATTTATTTCGCGCAATTTGATGCAATTCATATGCATATCGCACAACGTTATACAATATTTCATCATCATCATATACAACACAATATCGTATATTTTTATTTATATATATATATATAAATATAAATAATACAGATTTTTGTACTTTAATAGAGGATTTAATTTACAAGAAGTCACGGTGTTAGCAGTGAAAAGAAAGTTGTGACGAGCAAGTGTGACAGATACATAATATCATGAAAAAAAAAAAAAAAAAAAACAAAAAGAAATTGGTTAACAAAAAGACTCCCTAACAAATTTCTAATGAGTGCATTTGCAATTGGATTTTTGTGAAAGCGATTTCCTCTCCGTCTCGCCACAATTGTAATTGGCAACATACTAAACTAACAAAGCATATGCATATAGTGCGAGATAAAGAATATAAACAATATAATAATATACAATTTGTTGATATTTAATTTTTAACATTTCAAAGAAATAAAGAATTTTTTTTTTAAAGAAAATAATATTACAACGATTGATAAACGATTGGATGTATAAACAAATGGTTATATATTATTTACTTACGTGCATGGGGTTTCCTTGATTGTCCACTTTGTCAATACCATCAACGGGCTGTTGAGTACCACCAAGGATAGCAGTTAACACCCGAAGTCCAACGGATAAAATATTTGCCCATGGACTGGCTGGTACACCATCATCGATGTCATTTTTACTTGGACCAGTCATACCACCAGTGTGTCCTAGCAACATTTGCATTACCATTCCCAACATATTCGACCACGAGAAACCGGTAACGCTATTTTCCTAATATAAACAGTGACATAAATATTTATTGAGAATTAACTTAAATGATGGTAATTTTCGTAGGCATCATCAGAAGTGTAAACATACCTGCACTTGATTTGATCCAATATCATCAAGATCATCTAGCGCAACTTTTTTCATGGCATTTGGCTTTTCAACGAATTTTCTCTCGGTCTCCACTTGCTGTTGAGGTTGTTGGGAATAAAGTTCCGGATGATATACCGGATGTTGTGGCAATGCTGCGGCCTGGCCTAAGGTCAAGGCCACGAGACAGAGGGCAATAAATTTATTGTACTTCATTTCTGTAACATATTGAAAAAATAATAATATTGTAATACTTTAGCTTGGATATATTTTTAATTTATCTAAATGTATTTTTTATTTTAAGCTGCCACTTTCTTCAATAACGTCAATCACATTATTAGTCACATTTCCTATTATTGTGGTAGCAATGAATAAAAATCCTGTTGGTGAATGACCTGAATTCAAATTATTCTTATGAACGTAGATGATAATAGATGCGGAATATAACATTTGAATTATAGAAGTGATCAGGACAAAGTGGTATATATTGTATTGCAATATCAGTGTAAGAGTATTTGCGTGATTGTATAGGAAAACCTTGACCATGAAAGTGGGTCAGCGCGGTTGAGGTCTCGCGACGTTAAGTCCACGACGATCACTCGTTAGCCCACTTCCGATCGTGCTCGGTACATTGAACCCACATTAAACCGTTATTTGTGAATCGTGTCGTGACCTACTACCAAACCCTTCCAACTTTTATAATTGAAATTAATAATAAAAATAGTTATTACAAATAATCTATTCACAATTGAAAATAAATCTTTTGCAAATTCCCACACTATTCTCTCACTTTGAATTTGTATTAATTAATTAAATAATTTATTTATGTTTTTTATACTGAAAAAAAAAAAAAATTAATTATATAAAGTATAACTGCTGCAATCACATTCAAAATAATTTGTTATAAATGATAAATTTTCTTTTTCTTTTAATAATAATTAAGCAATAATAATCAATTTTTATTTCAAATATTTCACTCGCGGTAACGAAATAATTTTTTTTTTTTCTTTAAATTATTCAAAATTGATGAAATTATTTGTATAAAATTGTGTGAATGGATATTCAATAAATGAAAATGAATATGTGTAAGAGGACGGTGATGGTGAAAGCCAATGAGAAAAAGGAAAAAAACTTTCATACTCACTTGGATATTTTGAGAAAGACTTCTGTGACACTGACTCTCAGTTCTGAAGATGAAATTGCACGCGGGGTCTTCTATATAGCCTGTGCCACCATACAGTGGGGATAAACCGTATGTCCAATGGTAGCACAGCTATGGTACCATTTTCAATAGATGTAACCAATCACCTGTTGACTTGCCATTAAGTACATCTCTGTTTTCCTATCAAAAAATAAAAGTTTTACTACATCAAATTCTTCAAATCATCACAACACTAAATATTTGTTGCAACGCTCACCAATTCATTTCACATCTACTCATTCATATATAGATATTGTACACACATTTTTGCATGAATGAATGAATGTGTGGATGAATGAACGACGTCAATTTATCGATGGTCACACCAATAAATTTAAATATACAAAATCAATAATATATAATTCAATAATCGAATAATATAAATATCTTCATCTAAATACAAATAATGAAAAAAACAAAAATTCATGGTATATATTTTGTATACATATTCAATATTCAACATGCAAAAATTGTTGGAACATTTTATAATGTTTATCATGTATCTACATACCTAATAAACATAAGTACCTTACCGTTATAGCTCTAGTTGATTCTTAAATTTAACATTAATGATGGCATAGTGGCACACAAAATTGCACTTCGTGCCACATTGTTATTTGGCGTATCCGCTGTTATTATTATTATTATTATTATTATTATTATTATTATTCTTAATATATTTCATTATTGTAACTATTTCTATTTCGTTTTCTGTTATTATATGGAAATAAGAATATAAATGCAATATAATAATAAAATATTGGTGAGTGAGTGACATTATCTTGATATCTGGTGTCCTAAATCAATTTTGCATTTTTAATATCTACCGTGAAATTTTTATTCAATAATAACCACACACGTTATATTAAATTTTATGAGATGAGGAAAATCTGGGTTTCTTTTGAAGATTCTTTCACCATCCATCGCCCTTTCTCTCTCCCTGTCTCCCTCTCTCACTCACCATCTGCCTTACTGACTCCATCTCTTGCCCTACCGTTATTTTCTTTTCACTTCCAAAGTATGTAAACAACAATTTACCCACTCGTAATAATCCGTAAATGGAATGATTATTTGGTATTTTTTATTTTTTTTTTTCATTATTTATTCATTGCGATTCATAAAAATGCATTTATTCGCGCATATTTCCGTCAATTTATTGTAGTACTCCAATTAATTCAACAATTTGTATGCGTTTGTGGTACAACAATTAAATTTTTACGATTACAGAGAACTGTGCTAAAAAAAAAAAAAACGGGAAAATGTGTCTTATATAAAAATAGCGTGTTTATGGGTGTATGATAATTGTATATATAAGACTTGTTGCTTGGTAGGAACAAAAAAAAAACGGTCATATGAATTTTTTGTTCGCATACTTTGCCTATATATAATAAATACTATGTAGTTGGTATATCTATGTCAATCTATATTATTCTAAACCAGTGGATTTAAAGTCGTTCATATTTTTTATTTTCTCTTTTCTTATATACAACTCCATTATTTTTTATAATATATCAACTATTTATAATCACATCCTACTCATTTCCAACGTATAGGATCATCGCACCCAGTTTAACTTGGCAACGTAGAAAGAAGTATAAAAAATGCGATTCATCATAACTGTTTCACTAGCGGGATGTACAATACTTATATGCTCCTCTTATTAGCAGAATCTAACTAATCGTCCCCAAACGTTTTCACGACCAAATGCTATATGCAATAAGTACACGTATTCTAAAATACATATATATATATATATATAAACAAAGATAATGTATAAATAAACATGTCATTTTTATTTTATATTTGTATTTTATTGTAAATTGCTTGAATAATTTTTAAAATTTCACTAAACATCAATTGAATATATTTCTATTAATATATTATATAAAAAAGAAAGTAGTAATGATTAATAATTATATTAATAATTAAATTATGTAAAAGTTAATAGATTTACAAATAATATATTTTTTAATAATTATTTGATTTGTAATGAGAGATCCATCTCGAATTGTTTGTCAATATTTTTATACGACATTTTATTGTATATAAAGGAAACAATAAAATACACAATTATATTCGACTGTAAATAATACTGACAAAAATATTTTCAAATAATTTATTGACTATTACAATTGTCTATGATCATAAACGATCGATGCATCGTTGACCGCTTGATTAACGGTATATTTGTATACAAGTGGCGAATTATTTATAACGTGTGCATATAAAATTTGCATACAATTATAATTTATCTGTATCATAATAAATTGACAGTTCATGATTACTTGACGATGATTATTCAAATTTCCTATTGCTGTAAAATAAAAATGAACTTTTAACGCGAAATAAAGTGTCATAGTTGTCATGAAGAATGTCTCAAGGTCATGGAATATATGCGGAGAAAATGCTTTATAGTTTATTATTATGGGTTTCGATCATTGTATATACAAATAAAAGAATGATGAACTTGATAGACAAATAAATATTGATGGATGATGACGATATTAATGATGAAAAAAGGCAATATATAATAGATGTGAAGAGTGGCGAATCCAGGCGCGGTTCAGATCCGGACAGGTACCACTGTTATACAGCTATTTGACACAGAAAACCGGATAGCGGGACCAACCGTTCGATTTACATAATGATTCGCAGCGTGCAACTTCTCGCGTATCATCTTATATACGCTTATGATAAATATATATATATATATATATATATATTAATTTGAACTTACTTTTATACATATGATGATTATTGAAACGATGAAGGAAAAGGCAAAGTGGTAGAGGTGCCATTGCATATATACGACCTGGGTAGGAATGTTACCTTCCGGACATTCCAATTGTAAAAACAATTTATTATCTACATTCGACCTTGTGCCAGTTTTTTTTTTTTCAAAATAAACACAAAGATGTAATTTTTATATTAATTTTTTTATTCCATACGTTTGTGTTGATTGAATTGATGATAGATGTTTTTGACAGTTTGACGGATATGGGGACAGTGAAAATTGTAAAGTTTAATTTGGGTATGGTAAAATGAATGGATGAAATCAATGTGGAAAATAATAATAATAAATGGAAGAAAAAATTTGGCGAGTGGATAAACTGGTTCTGTAAATTGCGGTTTTTTTTAGGTTTTTGGTATATGGATGAATGATTTAGGAAGGGACATGCGGCATGTATAGTTGGATAATTTTGAAAAATATATTTATGATATAATAAATGAGTAAAAATTAAAAAACAAAATTTTAACAATTTTCTTATCATTTGGCAATGAAAAGTGAAGAAAAACAAATATGAGACAATTTTGTTGATGTTTTTAATCTCTATGAAATATCGAAAGAAATAATTTTCCAATTTTTATCTATATGTGATACAATAATTTATTGTATATTATTTATCTTAAAGCTGCTACATTTCCGACGGCGACACTGTGTGCGATTGCACCATCAACAGATGGCGCGATATATCACATTATAAAATTTCATTGAAGCACCTGGAAAGTTCAAAATCGCAACTATACCGACTGCTTTATACTATCAACATATTCAAAAATATCACCACTAATATTAAACATAAATTAATAATAATGTCAATTTCATAATTGCCAAACAACTAAAAATGAATGGCATACAATTGGAATTGACATTCCATTGAAAAAATCCACGAAATTATTTCCGCACCATCAGCAATAAGATATCTACATAATAAATACATAGATCTATATATATATGCTCACATATTTACACATATTCGGTCCTAAGTGGTTAAAAGGAGGTCAATGTGGTTCATATATGGACTGATTCAAGAAACATATCCTTGCAAATAACTGCCTCTCATATATATATATATATATATATACAAATGTAACGATTTAAAATTAAAAAAGGTATAATATTATATTTGAACCGGTTGCAATTTTCCAATTGTGGTGCTACAAAGGACCTGTATCTTCACAAAAAAAAAAAAATTAATTTTTTATTCTTTGAATTATGTGCAGTGGAAAAAAAAAAATACGAAAGTGCAAAACGAAATCTGCTTCATCGAAATATCGACAATTACCACCTCTCGATCTCCACAATTTTTGCATTGTTCCTTTCATGGACGCCTAATTCTGAGTCACACCAATATTGCCAACAACTAAGGTCGATACGCCCACCACTTGTCGACCAATATTATAATACTGTATATTTGTATTTATTTCATGGCTTAATGCCAACTTTCAACAAAACATGCAACAATTGCACAAGTCCCACCAATAAAAACAATATAAAAAAAGAAGAAAAAGGAAAAAATAAATAAATAAATAATAAATCGACACTATTTCAATACTTCATATCATTCTGTACACGATGAAAAATAATGGAAAAATTCTCAGAGTCATTTTAATCGACTAATTAAATAATATCAATTACACCATTCAAATATAAAGCAAAAAATCACGTAATAATGCAACGAAGGCAGTCATAATCATACTGAACCCGCAACAGTCACTTCAACCCCCTAAAAATTAAATTGCAACAATTCATTCTTCATTATTAATATATCATAATTAAATATCAAACATCAACATTCATAAAATATTTTACATTTGTACAAATCTGCCTCGCTACACATATACAAACATATTATATTTTTATATATATGTCAGTGCTTACGGATACCACATAAGTATACACACGATCCATTGAATAATCATGAGATATTACGTCCAATGGGTGGAGCTTGAGAATTGTATTTTGTTGGAGGTATAGTAAGAAAAACACACGTGTAGCTTGTGAGTCATCCGCCGGCAGGTATACATATAGGTGTAGTCGGGACTTGGCTCTAATCGAGAGGGGTAAAGAGACTGCGATATCACACACACACACACACACACACATATATATATATATACTTTAAAGAATAACAGCAGCATGAACGGAGAAAGGAGAAGTGCAAAACGGAATAGGCCATGCTTTAAGTAAAAGAGAAAGAAAAAATATACATTCGCGACATTCTGTCCTGGGCAACCCCATGAGTCATCAACTCGTCATCCTGAATACAAGTATTGTATATAAATTGTGAGGAACTGCGAGTTCTACTGTGCATAAAATTTAATATACAATTTTAAAATAATATTTATCATGTGATTTTATCGATGAGTGAATAATTGAAAATAATTGAAGATGAATTGTGTTGGATTGAGTGCGATATTTTTCTTTGCATTTATGTCGGTTATTTTATAATGTTAATATGTTTATACGTGTGTTGTAACATATGTGAATTTGAGGTTTGTAATTGTTCAATGAAATTTATATATATATATTATATATTGGGTAATGTTGAAAATTGGCGGTATTTAATGTAAAGGCGCGAAAAATACACACACTACTAAATGTTATATCGTGTATGTTGAATACACTGTGTTCACAACAGCATGTGTCTAGACAGAGTATTACTTTGGGTGAGTGGATGAATGATGAAGCGCAGTGTGCCTATACCATTGACACTTGTTGCATATGTCGACCTCAATACCTATGTAACCTCCCGCATCATACATACAAATAATACATTTCAAAGTGTAGGAAAAAAAAAAATAAAAGAAAAGAGAATCTATTTAAATTATTTATAAACACATGAATGAATTATGGAGAATAAATTTTTGCAATATTGAAAAGTGATTGCGGTTACACTTTGAAGTGTAGTTTTATTGTCGTCGGATATTTTATGTAATATTTGCATTTATTATTGTCGTACGGTTTCAACACTCCGCCGTATAAAATCCAAGTCAATAATAAAAATTATTACACTGTGACAAATAATAGAATAATATGTGATACAATTGCAACAAATAACAACAGTTATATATATATATATTTCTCAGTCGTGCATTGTAAAAAATTCATAAAAAAAATTTTGAATTTTGATAAATTAATTTGATGAATTGGAAAAAATTTATTATAAAAAATTATTGAAATTTTTTTTATGAATTTTTTACAATGCACGACTGAGAAAAATTTATATATATAACTGTTGTTATTTGTTGCAATTGTATCACATATGATAAATTTATTTG
>CAJUYH010001888.1:0-44618 GCA_910591685.1 Galerucella tenella
CTTTATTCCTAAACCTGGTAAAATAGTTGACAATAAAACAAAGTCCCTGAGACCCTAAGTCTGATGTCATTTGTACTGAAGACATTGGAAAAACTGGTAGATTTACACATTAGAGGAGGATCGTTGGTAAAAAGACCGATCGACCTGGATGCAATGAGGAACACACTGCAGACTTTGTGGCATGGATACCAGGATTCACGGTGCCCCCTCACTTTTACTTGATCCCTAAGGAAAGTCTCAGAGACTAGTAGCTACCTAAGTCCCATTTTCCGGAAGAATTTAAGGAGATGTGCAGGCTTTAACTAAGGTAAATGTCCCTCTTCTAACCAGTAATTTCCTAGTAACCAGTAATCTGCTAAGAGTGGAGCCCTAGGATTTTGAATTGCAATTTCTAAGTATGTGGATGGAGGTTTCTCCTTCCATGCCACATTCTCTTTCCTCCACTAGTTTAAACTTTTTCAGGTGCCCATTCAGGCACATTTTTCCAAAATAAACATACACGTACCTTATAGTATGCCGAAAATTATATAAAGATCAAATAACTATATACAAATAATGGAAATAAAAACTAAATTGAAAGGTTGGAGACCTATTACTCGAAAACAGTTTCTATGAAGTACTAACATTATTTTGGGTCAAGTTATAAACTCGTGACTTTTTTCATATGAATACCGGGTAACCCTGTAGTTTATAAATAATATATTTATCAGTTTGCACAAGCTTCTTCTGCTCCTCAATCCCTCATTACTTATTCATTTTTTCTTGTATTATATTTAGTGGGTCCAGAGGTATTAGGTATATTAATACAAAATACGACAATTTCAGGAATGGTATCAATTGTATTGATGATAAGCTGAAAGTTTATAAATTGATAACGTCAGTTTGACATGTTAATAGTTTTAGCATGTTTTCTTTGAAAAAAGCTGCGCCAGTTTCATATTTTGGAAAAAGCATGCAGTTTTTTTGTTAACACGCTGTCATGCAAAATTATTGGTTATTTTGCTGCATTTGTGCAATCACTTGTGATGAAATAATTAAAATACAGTAGGTATTATTCCAGGAGAAATCAACTAGCAATAAAGAATTCAGAACAATTTATATTATTTTCATGAGAGATTGTATTATTTCATTAACTTTTACTTTGTTTCCGATTGCTCTTGCTGGAGCACAGTCTATATTCGGAATGTCACGAATATTATTGTGACAGAGATAATTGCAGCCATCCAAGCTCATAAACTTAAATTCATTTGCAACGTACATAGTTGATTCCTTTCAATCCAAGTTACTTTTATTTTCGTTTTACTGTATGTTGATCTAATAATACCGTTTATGAGCAATATAGTTAGCGACTGTTTTATTAAGGAATTTTTATTCACAATAAAATTGTTTTGCTAACGGTTGGAAAAATACTTAAGGGAGACATAAAAAGTTTATTCCCGTGAATTTAAAAACTGTTCATGTTGGTTTGGGGTGTGGCAAGGATAAAATGGGCTCAAAGAAAAATAATGATGCGGATGAGGGTGAACACTTTGCGGGTTGAGATACAGTTGTCCTGGGGAAAATAAAAGCAAACCTGAATGTGAGGCCCTGAATTTTTCGAGCTAATGGTACTGTTAAATTTCTCCAAAAATAATATCACATTATTTTTCTTCATTTGAGCAAATGAAAAATAACCAAGGAAATAAATTACGTATTAAAGAGATATTGCTTGTTTAAAAATGGTCTGCGGTAATTACGTTTGCGGTATTTTGACGTTTATTAAATGCGCGATTCACTCCTTACGTCTCTAACGCTAATAACGTTAGCGCTTCCATTTTATCAGTTCACTCGATCTCTTCTTCCCAAAGTCTCAGGACTTTTTCAGACGGTGCGACTGCGATGCGATTTTCCGTTTGCGGTATGTCGCAACGATATCGTGGAAGTAACAAAATATATGTTATCATATGTGTAATTTTCACATTATGCGAAAGCGACAAAAAAAACGGACGCTTCGTGCGGCATTTCTTCATAAAAATTTTGCTGGAAGTTCAGAGAAACGATACATTTAACCATGAGTACAACTTTATTATTGAATAACTTTTGAACGGTAAATTTTATCGAAAAAAGCATTCAGATCTTTTTTGTAGAGTGTTAAATTTCCTACACATAATAGCTGTTTAAATATTTTTAGTTACATTTGTTTTAGTGGAAAAAAATTAACTGCAAAAAGTGCAGAAATCCCATGTTATTTAAATGGGAAATGTATGATGACTTAGGCACGGGTTAATGTGAATATTGAGGGCTGGTTTGGGTCTGATATATTTTTTTAAGTCATAATCTAAAAATTTGAGGGGCGTTTGCAGAACAAAACCCAATTTGGGAAATAACGGACACCCTATTGAATAGGGTCTTCTTCCAGTTGTTTGTTCCATGTCATTAATGATCACCCCGAGATATTCAGCATTCATCACTACTGGTGTGTTAAGACGTTACACCCCTGGGTTCCGTTTTCGTTAATTCCAAGGACCACCCCTTGTAGGGACGATGATTAAACTCGATTGATTTTTCAACACAACAAAACATTTAAAAATACTAGTCTATTACATATATTTCAATTCAATTGGAGTCTCAAACAACCACCTCGTGGTCAGCTCTGTACCCTGTATTATCTATCTATATGTATTATCTATGTATCTGTATACTCTGTACTCCCGCGACGCGCGCTTCACATCTTCTAGCACTGCCTTCAGGCGGTGGTGCCGTATTGACTTTGAACAAGTCAATTTGGAGACTGAACAGCTGGAATATCCTTGCATTGAGGAAATAATGGCGCAAATCCAATGAATCATCTTTTGTTCGTGTGAGGTACTGAGTTCCATTTGGTGGAGCTTTTATTTAAAAAACTTTGTTACTATTACAGAGCCTGTTGTATGCGCTTTCTATCTGTGACATTGAATTTGCCTTGTGATCGTCCGCATATGTCTAGACTGTAGGTGTTCCTCTTCATCAAAAACTATTGTGTGGACAAGTAGCTGGTCACTTTTTAATGAGTAATTTAACGTTACACTTGCATTATTTTGGTAGAGGATCACTGTAATCTAAGAAAATTAATTATTGACCTGAGGTTCAACCTGTAAAGAGGTGATTGATTTGAAACTTACTACTTGAGAATCTCAATTGAAATTGCCTAGTGGAAAATGTATTTTTCCTAGCAAAATAAAAATCAATAAGTGTTGCAAGATTTTATTCAATATCAATAATGACCGAAAAATGTAAATGTCTTAACCTCTCACGGAGTAATGGCAGTAATGGCAGTTTTTTACAACAATCTTTTCTGACGATGTCAGTTTTGAAGTATTTTCCGGGAAAAGGCTAGTATTTGTCATCCTATATTGACAATCGGGTCTGCAGTCTGCGACAGTGTTTTTACATACACAAAGAATATCCGAGAAACGCAAAAATTGCACCGTTTCCGTCATCTGTAAAGAGAAGATCATTAAAAAGAAAAATAATTCTTGGTGGACACACATTTCCCATAAAAAATATAAGTGAGCTATAAGTAGTTCTTTCAGCGGAAAACGGTGATTGCATAGATCGTAAATCCTAGAAAACGCGATTTTTCTGCAAGTATTGTGATATATTCCATTTATTATTGTAATATCTTCGCGTGATATTGTGGCTTTATGTGTGGTAATTTATAATTCCACGTTTTCTGCTTGTTTCCATTTCTGCATGCCTAATAACGGTATTTCCTTGAGTAATAATTTTACATGCTATTATCCCTAAACGGCAAATATGTCGGTTTAAGTTATGATGATGACTTTCCCTGACATCCAAAGAAAAGGAAGATTAGAAGTATTAAGGTTTGTTCATGGTATTTTTAAATACTAATAAATTGGAAACAAAAAAAACATTTATGCAAATTATTTAAACTAAGAACAAAAACTGAATTGTTAATTATAGAACCACAGTTGAATAGAAGTGACAGCATTAGCACGACTTTTTTGTACTACATTAAGAACAGGCTAAATTCATTTCTTGCACTCATCTTCATTCACTGTAATGAATGCTCCATACACTGTGCTCATGGATGAGGAGCCCAAGAGGGGAAACCTTATCATTTGTTGTTTAATCTAGTGAAAAAGATCATCATTGATAGAACGATTTTCTTGGATAGGTTCTCGCCATTAAATTGGATAAAATACAAGTTTTACAAAACCTGCTTCATTTCATGTTGATTTTATGGAAAATACAATAAATTTTTCTTGTCAACTGTCAACTTTGGTGAATAATTTTTCATTATACCCCACTGATAACCCTATCTTAACATGTCTATTCAGGGCACCGAAAGTTTTGACTGCACAATTAATAGACCCCTTCAACGAAACTTTCGAACAAAATTCAATTGAGAAAACCCAAAATAATCTACCTACTTAATCGCTAAGGTCGATGGATTAGGATAATTTATTATATTGATTGAGATGCGGAAGTGACAAAGGGGCTGTTATTTACGTCATCAATCGGGTCAAGTGCCATAGCACGTGTTTTAGTCTTCCGTTTTCAATGGGTTTATTTATCGTTTTGTGCCGCACGGCTGTAGTGCTTGGTGTAAAATTTTGCAAAGAGCTCTTCAAAATGAATCGGGAACGTCGTAAACAAGAAATGGGCAGATTCCGTGATGAACAAAGACAACTCAAAAATGCAGGACAATCCTATGAAAAGAGAAATGGGAATAATGTAGCTGAGAAAGATGCCCAGCCTAAGTAATGAAGTATGTTGGTATTTGCTGCATAACTTCTAATCTATCACAAGCTTAGTAGCTTAATTACTGTTATTTTGAGATTATAATAACTGATCAAGAGGAATTTTCATCCACAAAATCAGTTTTATTTTCTAACCTCACTTACCTCACACGTGAACCGCGATTCATCCAAGGAGACAGCAACCTATAAAACAGTATAAACTCGAGATTTATGATTGGTTGTTATTGTTATGCCGTTAGATGTTATGATAATATAGGTTGGTTTTAAACTAGCGCCCTCTTCCATATCCAAAAATTGGAATACATGTTCGATCTCTGTATATAGTCATGAGCTTCGGTTATATCGACAAATTTAACGTGGCAAAACCACTGTTACCAATGTCAGAGATGTAAATAGCAAACTAGAGAAGTTACTTCATCAGAAAATATTTTAACTCTATTTTGAAACTGACGAAGGAATTCATAAGTAGTAATATTACTTAAAGACCAAGCCCGGAAGTATATTCTTAATAGTATTTCAAGTATTAAGAAGGGTTGTTCACCGGTCGACAGCAATGTTTGGAGGCTGAGCGTAGCGGAGCCTCCAATTTTGCTGGTATTACCATTAACGTTCGAGATGCTTATACCATTTTTTGCGCGATCGTATTGAAATAAATTTTGAATGAAATAATTCAAATCCCTTCGAAATGAACGGAAAGTCAAAAGTGACATTGGTCGCGTTCACCCCAACAAAGTTGATCAGGTAGCGATTTTTAGAGTGATCCATCCGTTTTTAAATCTGCTGAACGTGCTTATAAAATCATCGACATAATATGTCAACAAATGTCAATTAAAACAACAACAACAGCTCAATTTCATTCATTTATTTGATATATTATTATGATATATGGAGAGTTGAACTTCCTGACATACTATACAATTTATTATTAAAATCATAATTCACCTCTAGCTGTTCATTAATTTTCACTTAAATACAAACTAGAATATCTCCAAACAAAGATATTTTTATTATGTTTTTAACATAATGACATAAATGACAGTTAATGCATCATCAATCGGTAGCGTATTTTGATAGGAAAAATGGCTACTGATACCACAGCGATCAATCTAATCGTTCAACAAAACACGCGTTCAGCAGGAAATTGATGATCGCTACGGTAGCGCTACGTTGTGATGAACGCGACCATTTATACTTCTCGATCAGTTTAAAATATATTTTGCATTTTGGTGAAACTATTTATTACTTTCCATATTGTTCTGTTCGGTTTTGTTCATTAAGAAAATATGAATCTTTTTTTTTGTTTCTTTTGTGTGAAAGATGAGGAAATCTATTTTTGAAGAACACTTAAATGTATGTAGGGATAGGACGTCGGTAAATAATTTACTTGCCGACGTCTGAACGGTAAGTAAATCACTTACCGACGTGTTAGACTTAGAAACCAGTAAAAACAACCCACCGTCCTGACAACCGATGCTGTAAATAAACAAAAAAGATCGATCGAGCAAAAAGTATGTTCAAAGCTTCCATGGGATCACGAAAATGTGCTCGTATATTCTGGGAACCATTTAAATTGTACGTTAAGGCAAAATTAACTAACCTGATTCTGAAAATCGGGTTCAATTTAAATCCGTCGTCGTGAGAGCAGCTCGTTTCAAATTAGTAGTGATTGTAACTATACTTATTTTGTGGATTTTGTCGATTCTACTTGTAACAAAGTTCAACGCAAATATCCGCATACTTTTTTTGCATTATAGTTATTTTCAATACAGTGTGAGTTTCAAGTATGGAACCCATCAACTTACAGTTGTATTGTACCTGTTTGTTTCGATTCGATTCTAACCACATTCGAGATATGGATGAAATCCTGGAGTTGAATATTTAAGGGTTTGTTTCATGTTAGAGGTCTGTCCCCATTTGTGTTGTTCAGAAATTAGGAATTTAAGAAAACATACAGTGAATGCGATTATAGCAGATGCTCAAAATGTTGACCGTTTACTTAAATTCAACAATTCGTGAATTATGAAATTTTGCAATACATTCTGCAACATCCCTGACTGCTATATTCTCCGTATATTTGTGTTAATTATATCTTCTATTTCCTGAATATTGGCAGGTTTTGTTTTCAAACAATGTTTTTTAAATGACCCCACAGGGAATAGTCCGAAGGATTCATGTCGGGTTACCATCCGATAAAACCACGCCTTCTGGGAAACACATTATTTAGGTATATCGTTGACTGTCACTATACCTGTGCTCGAGTTGGGTTACTTTGAAATCAAAATTTTGTGTGGTAACAGCTTTGTAATATTTTGTCGCTTAATATGCCAGCTCAAACAATCAGTTTTCGTTTATATTAGATTCTTAGAAAATATTCTCATTCCGATATTGATATACACTGTGGGCCCAAATAGAGGAGTACATCTTTTAATTGGAAATATTTTTTTGTTTTTCAGGCGATTTATTTTCTTTTTGCAGGACTAATAACCTAACATGTCCTCAACATGACTGTAAATTTGGAAGCAAAAATAGTGTACAGGGTCGGAATTATGAGAAAAATTATATAACAGTGCATTTGAGCTCGTTGCAAATGAAAAGTATCCTAGCTAAAATTGCACTTATATGCATTTTCGGGAGATAAACTATCCAGAACACTTCAGTAAAAAAGAAATTTCCCGAAATTACCGGATTCGCGAAATACCATCTTTTTATTAAATAACATTTTAACAAATAACACATTTATGAAAACAGTTTAGTAACTTTAAAACTCAAAGTAAAATATAATGAATGGGCCACCATTATTGTTTACCACATACATTGATAGTCCCATTTATTGCACCCTGTTTAAAATTGTTCCAAACAAACTGCATTATTTCTTTGAGCTGCTCGATTGTTTCAAATTGTTGTCCGTCATACAAATTTTGTTAGAAAATTCCCCAAATTGAATAATCAACCGGATTTGATTCTGGGCTGTTAGGTGGCCACATTCATAATATTTTTCTCCAAGTTCAAAGTTACTAAACTGTTTTCATAAATGTGTTACTTGTTAAAATGTTATTTAATAAAAAAATGGTATTCCGCGAATCCGGCAATTTCGGAAAATTTCCTATTAACTGAAGTGTTCTGGATAGTTTTTCTACCGAAAAAGCATATTAGTACAATTTTAGCTAAAACAGTTTTCATTCATTCATTCATTCTTCTTTATTTTGGCCCACAGTGTATGCATAGGTAGGTAGCTTGGGACACGCCAGTGACTTCAAGGATAAAATTCAGACAAAACAAAGTATTCCGATCAGGGTCCCAAGTCTTGAAAACCGGGGAGTGGACCAGCCGAGAGAACGGAGGTGTGGAACACGGAGTGATTTGACAATTTTGTGAATTTAGTTGACGTTCTGGACCATTAACTTCTTTACACTCTATAAGTTCGACGATCGATATATTATGATGATATAGTCAATATTATCACTCCAACACTGGATTGTAATTTTTTACTATGGGTAACATAACAATAATTGTATTTGTGAATGATCGAAAATTTCTAATTTGAAACTGATAAAATTCCACATGAGAGATTCAAATACGCGCTTTGTGTATATCAACAAATTCAGTTTAATGATTGGTCAAGAAATTTGGCATCACTGTGTCTTTGTTCCTTGATTCATGCTCCCTCCTTGTTGTTTTAGAATAAGTAATTATGTGGTTTGATTCTCAAAAGAATAAGAAAAAAGAATAAGTAATGCCACAAGGAACTTACAGAAGATAAGTAATTATGATCTCAAGAAAACAACATTTTAGCAGAAGAGAGGGATGATATAAAAACATGGACAAAATATACAAAATGAATGTAATGAATAACGAACGACCACAACAAAGTTTCAGAGTACTTTGGAATCCCCTGTACAAAGGTTTAAAGCAAGAAGACGAGGCACTGGACATGATGGGCGCGAGAGCCATAAGGCTACACGTGGTCACAAGGTTGATCTCGCTAAAACAAAATTTGTTCTAGATTGATCGAGACGACATTAATCGATTGATCGAGATTGGAACAAGAACAAACCGCCAACGGCATTTTAGTATGGATCGGTCCTAAAGCTTGAGTGGCTGCGGCTTTTTGAAATTAAATACCCACAGAGAAAACGGCTTATCCATATTTTAGTCTATTTTCCAGTCGACCAGATAAATAATAAATATGATTACTGTTTATACATTCCCATTTTTCTACATATTTGTTTTAAAAAAATTGCACCTTTGGACTATGATCTCAAGTCTGTTATTAAAATGCTTGTAACTATAAAATGTTTGTATATTTTGCCCTTTTCGAATGTTCATATATTCTTAAAAAAGGTTTATCAAGCAGTGAAAAAAGAATCATGACCACACAATGGAGAAAAAACAACATTATCTCTAATATACGTCTCCAGTAAATGATCTGCGAGTTGTCAACTTCTCCACTTGGTTTCTCATCAAGCAATCCCAATGCAAAGCAATCGACCCAAATAGCAGTACAAAGTATATCGTAACCACTCGCCAACTTCCTACTCTTTGTTTCTAAATCCATTACTCAATTTCAAACGTTGAATTTTTCGAAGCTCTGCCTGGAGTGAATGGAAGCGACAACCATTTATCTCAACTGGAAGCCATGTTCCACGAATTGCTATATTAATTTTTTTTCAAATTTCACAAAAACAGCGGATGATTGAAATTGTAGCATTAACAAGTTAGTTTATCAAGTGATCAATTTGCATCACTCCGTTTATCAGGATAAACACATTGCAAGGGAGAGAATGTAATAATTTATCAAGAAAATATTCCAATTAAAAAAAAAATCGCAGAGATTCACTTAACATTTTGAAGCAAACAGAAAAACTGACATGTCTGTAGAAAGAAAAAAGTTCCGTTGAAGGTTGGAGTTTTTGATAATAGTATATCATACAAAGTTGTGATTTACATGCAAAACAAGTGGGTGAATAAAGGATCGCAATATTTCGGTCACTCGGCATCTGCCTTTGGTGCCAACTGCACTGGTACTACTTAAATTTTTAAGTATGATATAGGAAATATGTGTGACTACACTACGTCGTAAATAGTTCTTAACGTGATGCGAAGTGTAGGTTTTACTTACGTGAAACTTTGGCTATGCCTTGGAAAAAATTATAAAAATATAGAGAGGTTACTGTATAAAATGAAACAAAATGCATTTATAATGAATATATAACTTTTTGATGACCTTTATCAAATGGAATCAATTGAATTTGGTGTTTCCAGGAATATAATTCCCAGAAAAGATTCATACAGCCTATCCGATTATATTATATATTTTGTAGAAAGTTTTGATTACGAAAAGAAGCATGTGGATTTTTAGTAGCAATAATTGAAGATCCGTTGGTGCTGTTTCTGGGTATAGCTGCGGGCATATCAGCTTTGAACTCTCTTGTTATTTTATCCAACGCAGCATCTTCATCTTCTCACGTTATCCCATTTGTTTTCTTACACTCGACATTTTTTTTTATATTTTTTGGATATGAAAAATGTTTCAAATAAAAAATATGTAGTTCAATACAGGCAACATTTTGGAAATAATCTGTACTATATAGGGTGTCTGCAAAACAGTGGAATGTGAAAAAGTTACATTATTCAAATAATAACTCATATGTTATTGAAATGATATTGGGAAGGAGCAGAGTAGTAGCACATGAACTGTGTGTAGATAAAACGAAAAAACTGGCAGTCTATGAAGAATACAAAATTTTGTATATACTTATATGAACTGCTTTTATATTATTCACAACTAACTATTCTACCCAAATCTAGTTCATTATCACTATTACCTTCATTAAAATTAATAACCAAATGTGCTACAGTGACATTAACATTTCGATAGGTACCCTGAACCTCAATAATATTCTCTATCAAAGTTTCCAGGCATGGAGTCTATATAAGGAGATCGAACTCCATGTATTCCACCCTTTGATCATTTTAAAGGGCGCCAGTTTAAAAGTTGTACATTAACATCTGACGGAAGAACAATAAGAGCCAATGATAAAGCTCGAGTTCATGCTGTTTTATTGGTTTCTGGTTCCTTTCGCAGTTCGCGGTACACGTGTGAGGTTAGTGAGGTTAGGAAATAGAAATTATTTTGTGGATGAAGAATCCGTTTGATCAGTAATAATAATCTCAAAATAACAGTGGATAAACTTGTAACAGAATAGTGAAAGGGTTTAACATGTATAGCTCAAAGCCTTAAAACTCAATGCATCTTCTTTAATCCGTTCAATGACAATGAAAAATAGGTACAATATTTGATAATAGGCACATGACATTATTTCATGGCGAAATTGTGCTTTTTCTAGACTTCTCACAAGTAACGTATTTTACTTTGAGTATCACAATAAATATTATTTCCTACTTCATTTTTGATTATTCTTCGTAACCGAAAAAACTCTTATTTTTTTACAAAATTTGCCAGTTCCAGCGAAATTTATCCGTGAATTGGGGACAAGTATCGATATGTTCCCGATTGGTTTATAATATTCCATCTGGGAAAAATAAGATGTTGGGCAGATTTTCCAAATTTCTTACTATTTTTAATAAAAGTTTCAGCTATAAAAATAGAAATCAAATTCTGATCAGTTTATTTCTAAAACATATGTTTGTTAAAACAAGGTATACCAATAAGCAAGTGTCACTATGAAGGAAGAAGTCTATAATCTTGAATGATTCAATGATTCAATGGTGATTGACAAAGGTAAAACTTATCTTATCAGCTTTACCCTTTGCTGATATACGTATATGTGCACTGGGTTTACAATGGATTTTCTAAACAAAAAGGTGAGCTATTTTCATATATATTCAAAGAAATAAGCAATGTAACTTTGTTCTAGGTTGTCCAAGTAGGCATTTTCGTAAAGTATGGCTGAAAATTTACTAGATGCTGCAATATAATATCGATATATCAGATAAATTGATAAGGCTGTCTAAACTAGAGCAAGTACTCAAGATTACGACTTATCTGGTACTCCTATGAGATGCTGAGTCGTCGTTCCCAGCTTTTACGTAAACTTAGCTCTGATATCTTCCAGTTAATGTACCATGAGTCCCAAAGTAAATTCACATATACAGTAGGAAATAAACAAATAAAAATCCAAAAAAATAAAGTGGAAAGTAAGACCAAAAAAAAATCTCTGACCAACAGGCCTTGGATGGGGTGTGGCCTGTAAGTGGCTTCGACGGATAATCAAAGATGAAGGACTAATCAAAATATTCGAAGAATATTCCAAAGTTCGCAGATCCACAGCAGTGATATTTATTTTAGATTCATTAACCAAATATGAAAACTTCATTGAAATTTCTATTTAAAATCCGCAATAATTCGTAGCAAGTTCTACCTGAACCAAAAATGCTTTTTTTTAATCCCTCGAAACCAGAATGGAATCTCACAAAAAGAGGTCCAATCGTAGACGTATTACTTTTTTTTCCATGTTCTAGAAAGATTTTTGAATCTAGTTTTAATAAAGTGGCTAGATACTGAATGAGTGTAGAGACCAGAGATAACATTGGTAGAGACCACCTTCCTCAATGCCATGACAGAAGAGAATTGGCATTGACACTGACACAGGTACTTCAACAGGTTATATTTACCTGTACAGCAGCATGGATATTTAGTACTAATTTCTGTCGTTATTCCCAGGTAATAACATATGAATGGCTGCCAAGATATTATGACAAGGAACTCAGTGAACAGTAACAACAAAAATTAATAATCACAATACAATATTAAAATACCATTTTGAAATAATGCAATCCCAATCCTATACTAAGATTCTCGTAGGAATTGCCTAAGAGAGTACCTACCAAGATATGTTGAAAAAATCCAGATCCAACCTGTTTGCACTGGATAAAATTCTGCTTATTGCAGCAAACCTCCCATAATAACATCCATGTAATAGAGCTGCAAAAGTATGAATATTTCTTGTGGACCTATAAGGGACATGAAAACCAATGCGGGATAGTAATTGCGGCAGTCTATATTATAACAGAATAAGTTGTGGAGAAATTTTATATCAGCTTGAGATCTACCAATTGAAAGTTTGTCTAGACTGAGACAGTCACTTATCTCTTGATATGTATAAGTTGATACAGGCATTCCAATTTCAAACGACATGTACTTAATGAATTTATTCTGAACTTTCTCCAAGTTGTTACATGAATGAAGATATAAAATGAAATGAAATTACCTACCCACATTTCAGACTTATTTGTAGCATCTGAACTCAAATCTAACATTTTGAATGCCTTAGTTTTTTCCAAAATGCACCTTTAAAATTATCTGCTGAAGCTTGGAATTGATTATCTTGGTTTTCTCATTTTTCCAGGGCAAGGGCAGTAGTTACTCCTTGATATGTGTCTGGCACTGCACACAGTAATTGTGCAATCACTTATGTGTCTTGAATTGTACCACCACAACTTCTCAATTCAAATACTGCTACCTTAATATCAATAAAATTATAAATTCATTGAGTGATTCTTTTCCATGAAAATTGATATTTTAATTTTCCTATGAAATTTTACTTGTTTGGCAAGATGAGTTTCAATCATTTCTTTGGCATGTTTCTTGCCTTTTATCATTTCCAGTGAATTGTTGGCAAGACTTACGATTCTCAAATCCATAGCTTTTGCATCATTATTTGTCAAGGTTGGTTGTTCAGCTGCATCTGTTGGTGGATTTTCACTAGGAATATTTAATACATCATATTGATCGAGCAGCGCTTCAACTCTAAATCCCCAGTAAGAGTTACCTTGGCCATAAAATGGTTCAATTGAAAGTTTTTATCAATATATATAGCTTCCAGTGGATTGGTTTTTTTTTCCGAATTTTATTCTACCCTGCTCACTCTCACTACAACTTGAATGAGGTTACCTGTATCCTGGTTTATTTATTTACCTAATGGATACACTGCTATATGGAGTTTGTATTTATATATACAGCTTCCAGTGGATTGGTTTTTTTCCAAATTTTATTCTACCCTACTGACTCTCAGTACAACTTGAATGAGGTTACCTGTATCCTGGGCCCATAACCTGATTTATTTATTTATTTACCCAATAGATACAATGCTCTACGGAAATAACTCATTTGCGGAGCAGAAATTCCTATCCCTATCGAATTTGGGCAGTCAGTTATACAGGGTGTCCCATTGGGAAAGGGCCTTACTTTAACTGTAGATGGGGATCACTTTGCTGCTTCCAAAAACCTATGACCGAGATACAGGGTGTTATATAAATGTATCCTATTCCTTGCGAACCTCATAACTTCCGAGTTACCCTATATAGTATTTTGAAATTTGGTATACGTAATAATCATTACCTAGAAACTCCATCGAAAGCATTTCCATAGAGATACTGCAGGTCCGGCTTAAAAATTTCAAAACTAACTGTACTTATATAAATTTTTTTGAAATTGCTCTTTATAATTGGAAAGAGTATGAAGAATAGAATCTACTTATCTCCTTTTCATCTTTCCGCAGACAATTTTAATACCAAAAATGTACGTCAAAGTTATAATTTATGCACGTATTGGGGGTTAACAATGCGGTATCGGGGAAGTTTTTTTTTTAATTTTCAGCTTGAAATTGAATCTATTCAACGCATCTAGAGAAGCATCCTGGAAATTCAATTGCGTGTGTATGTTTAAGAGTACAGACCACTAAAAAATGTGATTACTGGGCCGTACTTGGTATATACTCATTAAATAAGTTTCGAATATTTCGAAGACCCTGTACTAGGATATGTATCTGGAATCTAATCCAGATGTGATCAGAAGGTCCGTTCGCAATATTACAAAAAGGGCAAGAAAGTGCATAGAGCAGAATGGAGGTCATTTTGAGTAATTTTTGTAGGTTAGACTTGCTTCGTTTGGACAATGTTAGAATTTCTTGTTTTCTTTTCATGTCAATTGATAAAGTTAATAAAAATCTCCCCGTCTTTTGGAGTATGAGTTTATATCTCGTATTTTACTCTGAATGTAAAAGTGCATGGTTTCCAGATACATATCCTTATACAGGGTGTTCCAATTATTCGGAACATATTTGATGAGTATGTCTTAAGTACGGCCCTGTAATAACATTTTTAGTGGTTATAAAACACCTTGTATCTCGGTTATAAAGTGCAGAAGACACATTGAACGTAGGTTTTTGGTTCCCCATCTACAGCTAAAGTTAGGCCCTTTCCCAATGAAACACCCGGTATCATTTTTCCATAACTATTCGATAACTTCAACATTTTAAGTGTGTTTCGTTAAGTAAGTATAATCACGTACATTAATCATCAGTGAATAATGGATGTGGATAATGAGAAAGTCACATGACACATGTATTGAAGATTATTCAAATATACAAATGACACAATATATTGAATAGAAATTTTCACAGCAGCGGGATTCGAACCTATGTCTAGAATTCCTCACTTCACCTAGTCAGATCCATGAACCATCAGGCTATGAAGATATATGCAATAGTATCAAGATGTATATATACGAGTCTAGATCGATTTATATGCAGTTCTCCATGATATTAAAAGCAAAAGTGACGTTTCGAATAATTTATTGCTGATTAAGGTTCAATAACTTTACTGGTTTTTAATCGATATTACTAGAAAATTTGATATGGAAAGTGAATCAAAAGTGAATAAAATACTTATCTATTAAATATATAATCTGATCGTTGATCAATAACATGGAAAGCAATTATTAGTAATTAGTGGTTTTTTGTAATAAACTATGAACTTACAGTCGTTGACAAAATATAGTATTCTACTCGCATATAATGGATATTATCCACGATGCTTGCTGGATAGTATACTATTATAATCCTATTAACAAGAATTACACCAAAATAATCGTGTTCAAGTTCCAATCTTACTAAGCCATGCCTCTCTAACATATCTGAGTGCAATGAGCCAATTGAGGGGCAAACAGTTTCACTGGAAACTTTTAAAAATTCTGGAAAAACTGCTTCATTCATTTCCATTCTATGTGACATTGATTAAATGGACTCTACACAACACATTGATATTCTAGCTTGGACCATCTGTAGTGTCCTTTATATTGTGACACTTATTAAGTACTGTTGCTCTTCTTATTTCATCACTATGAATAATACCGGTGTACACCGGTTCTCTGGTTAAACACCGAATTAATCTACATTCCATTGCCTACCAGCCAAACGGTGAGTGACGTGATCGTCACACCTACAGAGCGATACACTACACCATCTAAAAATATAATATAGTTTTCATTGTTAACACTCCATTAAAATCGCCAGAGCAACGAACTAAAAACCGTATATTATCAGGTGAAATTATTGGGTCCAAAAAATGTTCGTTAAATGAGAAGCATGGTCAAATGTGACACCAAGATCAGTGAAGGTTTCAGGTCGTTAAATTGAGATGTTCTTTATAGAATATATAAACTTTGTTGTTGTTATATGGTTTTAAATGAAACTAACTGTTTTTAAACGACCCCACAATATATTTGTAAAAATCTGTAAATTGCAAGTAAATTATTGACAATTGTTTCGATATAAATATCATCATCAGAATGACAGAAGTTACTTTTGACATGATGTATACTTGATATATATTTGGCTAGTCCAAATAGTGCCCTATCTAGTGATTGACTTAATATATATGAATAGAAAAAAGAAGAAGATTTTACAAATAGTAGCTTTGATATTATTAGCCCTATGGGGATATTCTGGATATCTTTGTCCCATTTAAGATCAGTATAACTGTGCAATGATATAGGAAACCAGGAAAACTATATCTGCTGATCTTTACAATTATTACTTAAGAAGACAGTTTAATAATGGAGAACTTCCTAGATTCAGCTGTTCATTGAGGACTTCATATTGTGGGTCTGTTAAGTGTCTTCTAATTTCTAATTCTTCGAGGAAGTCCAGTTCTTGCTTCTTATCACAAACATGTAGTATTTCTGGTTCTGTGTCAGGTGTTACTGAATGTTTAGTGTCAAGTAGGTGTTTTGCATAATGTGATTTATCTGGTTGTTTTAATCTGTATGCTCGTAAGTGTTCATTGTACCTAATTTCAAAATTACGACTGGTTTGACCAAGATAGACAGCATTACAATCCGGACATTTAAGTTTGTATATCCCAGATTTTCTTAATGGGGTTATTTTTGTTTTTACATTTAGCAAATTTCTACCTACATTGTTTTCTGTTTTAAAAGAAATTGTTGTATTTGTTGCTGAAGATATTATCTTTGAAATATTATTGGAAATATTACCAGCATAAGTGATGGTTTTGTAATTTGTTACTTCTTTAGTTTGTTTAGGAAATATTAGTTGTAACGCCATCTTTTTCTCTTTTTTATTAAGTAATTTATTTATTAAATGTAAAGGATAACCATTGGATGTGGCTATTTGTTTAATTGTATTAATTTCTCTATCAAAATTAAATTTGTTCATAGGAACTGAAAATGCTCTATGAATCATCGAATTGTATGCTGCTAGTTTATGTGACATGGGGTGGTTGGAATCATTGAACAACCGCATTGATTTTTTTGCAGGGTCATTTGAAAAACAAAATTAATAAAACCGAACCCGTTGGCGCCTCGTTGGAAGAACTAAGACGAGAAATAGTACATGAATTCAGTCTAATAACTCCTGAAATGCTACAAAACGTCTGACGTAATTTCGAACAGCGACTCGATGGACACCATTATCCACATCTAATTAATTAATTCAATATAATCCTCATTTAATTATCCTTCGTTATAAATTAATTATCATATTGCAGTATTTATTTTAATCAATTGTGATGTGACAAAAAAAATTACCATTAGCAAACCATAGGCGTTGTGTTTCATTTTTGAGAGGCTTCAAATTAATTGAGATTTTCTTGCAAATATGGTGTAAATATCGAAGAAAATCGTGGACAATCCTTATGTCTGAATACTCCATCTAAATGCCTTTCTAATGATGTGCTGCACATGGTATATTCCTCATTTAAACATAAGGGGTTGGTGAAGTGGGAGGGAGGGGGTTCACCAATTACAGATTCCTGTATCGTTTCCCGCTTAAAACAAAAATCGACGTGCTTCATAATTTACCTGAAATCTAAGGAATACTGCCAATCAGGGTGAACTGTTTTTTGTGGCCCATTGTGTATGGCTTGAACTAATGAAATTTCGAATACTTCTGAGTAGTTGCAGATTATAGAAATAGGTCATCAATTTGATACTTCAGCCTTATCTCCTTCCGTGAATACTGATGTCAATTAAAAACAATTTATTGTCTAGCGAATTATGAAATTAACTAATTTTTTCTAATTCCTTCAAAATCAATGTTTAACGTGCTATGTGATTGTCACCAATGATGGAGTAACAGTTTCCATATAATAAGGAATATTTTGCGCATTACGTTAAGGATAATTGCATGCCAACAACTACAAAGGAAGGTATCTTATAGATCAGTGGAGTTCAAAACTTGATAAAGTTATTTCATTATCGAGAAAGTTTCTCGTTTAATATTCTGTGTCGCTTCGCAACATCCATTCAATTTATTCTGAAGTGGTATGAATGCTGCACCAAAATTGGAAAGTCAATTACCCATTTTCAACTCCAAGCATATATAAACTTTTGCAAAAAAAACCTGTTTTCTAGCTGATACTTTAAGATGGAGAAGAGAATCACGAAAGTTATTTTTTATACCAAACTAAGTAATTCAATCGTTTCAATCCTTGCAATGTGAAACTGCATTCAATTCAGTGAATTGAACAAATTATAATTGAGAATTCTACAAAAGCATCACTGTTATCCTGCTGGTCAAGAAACGAAATATATTGTATAATTAGTGGGAGAAGCATAATATTCCCAAACGACTGTGATGATTACCAGACGAGAAGCGTAGTGACGAGTCTGGTAACACAGGAGTATGGGAATATGCTTCTCCCACGAATTTCACATACTATTTTTTCTTCGATCGTTGTGAAATTTTTCATTATATTTCATTCAATTTACTTCACCAAACTAAGTAGATATTTATTTATCCAAAATACAAAATCAATGTGTTTTCAAGTGAAAAACCTAATAAATCCGCCGTTAACATCATACGAAGAGAATTTGCAGTATGTAAAAGAACACAGATTCCTGGGAATTATACTCGATTCAAAACTCACTTGGACCAGCTATGTTCAACAGCTTGAAAAATCCTGCATGCAAAATATCAACATTCTCAAAGTATCAGAGAATCGTAATTGGGGAGCGGATACCACACAATTTCTAACTGTATATAAAACACAACTTCGAAGAAAGCTAGATTGTGGTACTATGGTGTACTCTTCAGTCTATTAAAGCAACCGGACGTCATAAAAAAACACTGCATTAAGACTTGTACCGTCCAGTGAAAAGCCTTTATGCGGAAGCTAACGAGTTACCCCTTACAATAAGAAGACACTGAATCTACATTTCGCAGCTAAAATCGGAGCCAATTCTAATAACCCTACCTATTGATATACTTTCTTTAAATATTTTATGTTATGTTGAATTGAAATCACCCCGTAGCACTCCACAATATGAATAAACTAATAGAGTTTGTGTGGATTCCATCCAACATCGGTATAAAAGGTAATGAGAAAGCTGATCAAGAATCTAAAGATGCCTGCAGTATCAACAGAAGAGATAATGAACCCTCCGAGATTCGACATCACGACATTAGAAGCTGTATTGAAAAATATTCGACGGATATATGGCACAAAAAATGAAGAAATTTTGGGGACAATAAACTTCAACGTATCAACCTAAATCTAGTGCCAAATGCCACGGAGACGATGGGATCAGGTGATACAGTAACTCATGAGAATAGTGAGTATGTTATCTGTCAATGTTTCAATGGGTTGTAAATAAATAACTCAAGCATCGGACTGTATAACTATGTTGATTACAACCTTTAATGATTAACAATGTTGAAAATACGTTTACAATCGTAAAAATAATATACGCAATACATATAAAATGAAAATTAATAACAATTTTTCCAATGCTAATTGACTGACAATTCTAATCCTAATTCTCACGTTCGACAATGTCAGTACTGACACATTTTATTACACTTTTGATAATTAATAAGTTTTGTGTTGTTGCTACATTCACAATTCTCACCATACCGCTCGCCTTGAAAGCTGACGGCTTTCGAAATCATGGTAATTTAAGAGTCAAGTGGTGATAACGAAAGTTTTGAAAATGCTCTTTTTTAACGCCATCACTAATCTTTACACTGGCTACTTGTACTACGCCATCCTCACCTGGATGCACATTGAATTTATGACTTGTCCAATTTTCCATGATAAAGGATTAACGTTATCTCCTCTTATCAAAACCATAAGACCGGGTTTTAAAACTTGTGAGTAGTTCCACATGCATTTGGTACGCTGTTGAAGATTATGCAGGTATTCTTGAGATCAGCGACGCCAAAATGTTTGTGTTATTTGTTGAACTTGCTGAAACTAGGATAATCGGTTGACTGGAACATCTTCAATGTTTTCTTCGGGGAGTGTATCTAATCTTGCACCGATCAAGAAATGCCCAGGAGTGAGGGGGTTTAAATCGGTGGGATCATTTGACAAGGGACTTATTGGACGTGAATTCAGAATTGATTCTATCTGCGTTAGAACGGTGTAGAAATTTTCATACGATAAATGTGACATACCAATTGACGAATTATGTGATACTTCATGAGTTTAACCGATGACTCCCAGAGTCCTCCGAAATGTGGCGCTCTGGGAGGAATGAAATGCCATGTCATATGTCTCCAAAAGATAATTTCGAAAGCCTTTACTTTCACATAAATTTTTCATAGCTTCGTGAGCCTCTTCCATTTTACTGGCTGCTCCAATGGAATTGGAGCGATTATCTGTCCAAATATTCTTAAAAAACCCGCGGCGAGCGAAAAACCGCTTTAATGCATTCAAAAAAGCATCAGTGGACATGTCTCCCACCAATTCTAAATGAATAGCTTTGGTTAAAATGCAGATAAAAAGGCACACATACACCTTTACCAATATCCTATTTATTGAGGTGCCGTCTTTTACAAGGAAAGGACCAGCATAATCAATCCCACATGACTGAAAAGGTCGAGAAGGGCTTACACGTGAAGTTGGTAGTTGCCCCATTATAGGATTAAAACTAGTAGGCTTAGCCCTGAAGCACTGAACACACTTTCTAACAATCTGGTTGATCGAATTTTTTGCGTTTATGGGCCAAAACCTTGTTCTTATAGACAATAAAATTGTTTGAACCCCACCATGCAAGGCTCTCCTATGTTCATGAGCAATTACTAGATCAGTAAAATGACGCTTACTAGGCAATGACATGAGAAATCTCTGATCATATGATACCTTTGCGTTATTGAGCCTCCCTCCTACACGTAAAACTTCATTTTTGTCCAAGAAGGGATTTAAGCTAATTATTGAACTACCTGTTGCTATCCCTTTTGAGTTTTCCAGATCAGAGATTTCCTTATAGAATTCGACATTTTGAGTTAATTTAACTAGAACTGTTAAAGCATTTTGCATTTTCAGATCCAAAGAACCACAGAGTAAGAGGCTCAATTGGAGTATTTATGGAAGCTACAATTGGTCTAGCTGATAATGTAGGTTTATGAATTTTTGGTAAACAATAAAATTTGGCTGAAATACCGTTATAGTTTGTTAGCTTTTCTTTCGTATTTTTGTCAATTTGTTTTTTATTGAATAGTTTTTTAATTAAATTGTTAGAATTACTAGCTATTTTCGCAGTTGGATCATTAGTAAGCTCTTTATATGACGTGTTATCATCAATAAGTTCTTTAGATAGTTCTTAATATTGTGGTTAACTGAAATATTAACAAAATCTTATGACTATAATAATGAATATTATATTTAAGACTCCTTCGAAATTAACAAAACATACAATAACATGATATTACCACCGAACTATGTTCTTTTTAGTTAAGATGTAGTATCACTTTTTAGTAATGTTCACTTAAGTATATGTTTACCAAAGTTTAACAAAGAAACCTTTTTAGAATTGATATCATTTATCTTTAATAGTACATATTTTTCTTACAATAATAAAAATTACCAACAGACTTCTGGAACACCCATGGGATCTTCAATATCACCTATACTAGCAGACTATGTAATAAATTATATCTTGGACTTTGTTATATCTGTTTTACCATTCCACTTGTTTTTCAATAAAATGTACGTCGATGATATAATTTTATCTCTTCCAGGCAATGAAATAGATAATATACTATTCTACTTCAATACATTCGATCCCTATATACAATTCACTATTGAAAAAGAAAATTCAGAACAATCTTCACCTTTTCTTGACACCAAATTCATAAGAGACAATAATATTAAAATTTCGATCGACTGGTATAGAAAACCGATAAGTTCAGGAAGATAAATAAATTACCATTCATATCATCCACGTAACACAAAAATTAACTTGATCAAACAGATGAAAAGTAGAGTTCTCTAAATTTCAGATCCAAAGTCCCACCAAAAAAATCTGAAAATATTGTGTAATTCTTTCCATATCTTTTGAGACGAATATTATATAATACATTTGACAGAAATTCTGACATTACTAATGATAGATCACAAAATATTAGAACTGACAATATTAACCCTCCAATTTATATGTCTTTACCATATATAAAAACAGTCACCCCTAAACTTTCAGGAACCTTTAAGAGACATAATATCAAAATTGCAAACAAACAACACCTTACAATCAAATCAATTTTCAGTAAAATCAAAGATAAAACACCGATGAATAAATTGACTAACATAGTTCATGAAATTCCTTGCTTGAACTGTGATCAAAAATACATTGGTCACACTGAAAGGACATTAACCAATCGAATTTCCTCTCACAAAAGCGATAGTAAATTGTATCCTGATAGATGTGCCCTCGCTGAGCACGCATTTTATGAAGGCCACTCAATTGATTATCAATCAGCCAAAGTATTAATCACTGAAAATAATTATAAGAAACGTCTATTTTTAGAAACCGCATTTATTTCACAGGAAAATAATTGCATTAATAAAAAAACTGACCTGAATAACCTTAGTGTTATGTACGCCTATCTCTTAGATTTTGAAGAACAATCTTTGCAAAATTTAAATTCCAATCAAAATTAACTTCATTCGAATAGACCTTAATATCAGAAATAAAAATTAAAACATTTTTTGTTGAATGTCATATTGTTTTTTGAGTTTAATTTATAATGAACTTTTGTGTTAATTTTTTTATATATTTCACAATTATACCGACATTATCACTTAAATAACGTGAGTAAATGTATATACATTAATTTATTTTATAATTTTACCATATAACTTGATAATTTTCAGTCCTTGAAAATGAATATGTTATATCCGAACGCTCGGAATATATTTTAAAAAGGGGTCCGTTGAACTATAGGGAAACACGAATTTTTGACTGATTTTGCGAAAAATCGATAGTACTCACCTATTTTGAGAATAATCCGTCAAAAAATTTGCGGGTTATACACAATTTACAAAGAAAAATCCAAAAAAAGATTTTTTTTCGCCACTTGAGCCATTACTTTTTGGCATGATATTTCATACAAAAAACAGTTTAAATGTATTGCTCTGTACATGAAAGTGATCAACAACATGTGTTCTCGCTATCTATGAAAAAAATCCAGTTAGATTCTTCATAATATTGTTTAAATTACCACTTTTATAAATATATATTTGACAGGCAACCAGTTTGGATATAAATAATTTTAATAATAATCGCATACACAGATATGCAACCTACAAAACATACAATACTTTGTAGCGTGGTTGCCAGCTGTAATCGACTACTCGACAATCATGCTACATGACTATTAAGATAAGAAATTAAATATTGTATCAGACTATATTTTTAGTAAGATTCATTCAAGACAAACCCAAGAACATAAATGAAATTATAAACACATTTTATATATGATGATATCATTATATTGCGTATTTGAAGAAGGGGAAACAAAAAATATATAATCATTGTATTCAGCCTTCCCCTCAAAAAATATCCATTATTCTAGAAGGGGAAGGGTGAATCCAATTATTATATTCCCTTCCCCTTCTGGAATATCTTTTGAGGGCAAGGCTCTCAAAAGATATCCAATACTTTGTAATCCACATTAAGTTATTCAAGAAGGGGAAGGGTGAATCCAATTATTATATTCCCTTCTTGAATATCTTGAGGGGAAGGCAAATGCCTCCAATTATTTGTAATCCACATTAAGTTATTCTAGAAGGGGAAGGGTGAATCCAATTATTATATTTTTTTCCTCTTCTTGAATAGATTGATGTGCATTACAATGCATTCATCCCTCTCATCCAATACTTTCTAAGATGAAATTCGAATGCAATAATTAATTAATATTTTAAAAATATCATGATTCTCACGTAATCGTTTACAGCTGGCAACCATGTCAAACATTACGCTAGAGCTTCTATGTCATTTGTCATTTGATTTAATTGTTTTCATACAAATTTGTAGCCTGTCAAATATATATTTATAAAAGTGGTAATTCAAACAATATTATGAAGAAACTAACTGAAATGTTGTTATAATTAGCGAGAAAACATGTTGTTGATCACTTTTCCGTACAGTGCAATTCATTTAAACTGTGGTTTGTATAAAATAACTAGCCCAAAAGTTATGGCTCAAGTGGCGAAAAAAAATCTTTTTTTGGATTTTTCTCAGCAAAATATGTATAACCCGCAAATTTTTTGACGGATTATTCTCAAAATAGGTGAGTACTATCGATTTTTCGCAAAATCAGTCAAAAATTCGTGTTTCCCTATAGTTCAACGGACCCTTAAAAAGAGTACTCTCTGGTATTTTCTTGCCACATACCCACATAAATCGTCTCCTATATGTATATATATTGATATGGAAAATAGTATCATACATTACATACACCAAACAAGGGTTATTTCTATATAAAATTTTAAAAATAAAAACTATTTAAAAGGGAAATTTCTCTTATCAATAAACAAAAATAAATCAAACCAGAGAAGACAGTTTGAAATTTATAATGTAACTATTAAAAAAATAAACTAAAATTTGAAATCAATTTAACAAAATAAAAATAAACAAATCACCTGAAATATATTTGAACTATAATGCGAACTTAAAACAGAAATCTTGATAACTTCTTTCTAAAATATTAAAATCCTTTTCATATGAATTTTTCAGTCTTCAATCTTCAAAAGCTTTATAAAAGGTTTCTTGGCAAATATTAATCTAAAAAGAAAGAACCTGAAAAATAAAAAATTATTAGTTAGGTTATAAAATCTGACATAAAAATAGAAAGAGTATTTCTATGAACATAGTTAACTAAGAGTTAACCATAAAGAAATATATTAATTTGGTCTATGGAGTGAACTTAGATTTGTCAACTCGAACGGAAGAAAAGACCTTAGTAACAGAAATGAAAACAAATGTCGAATAATTTTTAAGATTTTTAAACTAAACGATAAAAACAACAATGAAGTATTTAAAGATAATAATAATAAACTTTCATATTAAAAAAGGAACATAAAATTAAATATTCAAGTCAAGTAATGCAAATAAAAAATTATTAAGTGAATTTGATTGGTCAGCTGATATAAAATAAACTTAAAACTAAGAGACACATGGTTGTTGATTTAAAAAAAAAGGAATTACGTTGTTATTGATTAGAAACGGGGAGGAAGGCGTCTCTTAGCTGTAAAGAGATACAGAATTAAAAAGAAAATTTTTTGAATGTTATTAAAATAATTAAAATTTAAGTTAGAATGAAGTAAAACAACTCAAAATACATATAGTAAAAGTGAAACTAACCCTTTTCAACAAGTTCCTGTTGAAAATCCCGTTGTAAATATCCATTTAAGTAAATAACCCTTTCAAATAAACCATAAATGGAAACTAGAGGCCATTTATACTGAAAATTCTCCAAGCTGACGACGGAACCTGAGCGAAGCAATCCAAATCAAGGACTGACAGGCCCAGAGCGGAGGAAGTAATTATTAGAATTTCAAAACGTAGAAGAAGAAAAGGTATTTGATAAATTATAATTTGAATCATCAACTTACATGTGTGTGGTGATAATAAAACTCTGATATTTATCTCTCATTGTTGAGGTACTAGACTCGTCCATTTGGTTGAAACACATGTTATCAATTTCATAAGATAAATTTGTATACTACCTTTTATACACATTTTGTGTTAGAGTTGCATAGCTAGCGTAAGAACTAGCTTTTAATTCTCATTAGTATGAATGTTCAGGAGTGAAAGACCATTTAGATAAGAGTATAATAAAAAAATTTGTTTCCATATTTACTTTTAAATCTGTATCAATACACTAAATAGTAAAATAATAAACTTATTAATATTTCCCTGATCACAAACTAATTTTTGTTCTTTCATGAGGTTGGCAAACTTAATACATTTGTTGCTTTCGTTTATTTGGGCTTCAAGCACTTGTGCGTGACGCCTCAGTCGTCACGACTTTTGTGCAAATCGAACACGATTTTTTAGGATCCTCAAAACCACCTGACATGTGCCAATGCCAATGAATTTCCTAAGTTGTTAGAAGAACAGTTTTCAATTATAATGTCTTTGATAATGAAATTTTGCATATTTACATATTTTTAGTAAGGTTTAAATCGTATTAAATCGTAATCGGCACAATCTTAACCTTAAAATAAACGTCAAAGGTGAGACTAGGCGTCACGCCCGGTAATAAACGAACGGAATTCAGTCACTACGAGCTGCTAATAGCAGCCAAAAGTAAATAATCGAAAACGCTTATTATTGAACAATATCAAGGGCAAGGACACAGGACCGGCCTCAAAAGTTTTCGAATATAGTTAAAGTTAAAAAAAAGATTACAAAAAAAGGTAAACAGAATTAAAAAGAAACCAAAAATAAGATAATTCAATACCTGAACTCACCCTGAGTATTGAAGAGTCCTAGAAAAACGGTAAGTGGTGTATGATACCATTGACATAAAATAAATTTCTAAATATCATTGGCGCCCAACAAACAAACAAAACAATACAATAAATTAA
Source organism: Galerucella tenella (assembly GCA_910591685.1). Lineage (NCBI taxonomy): Eukaryota > Metazoa > Arthropoda > Insecta > Coleoptera > Chrysomelidae > Galerucella > Galerucella tenella. Next base: position 26,877 of record CAJUYH010001888.1, read on the forward strand.
AAAATTTTAATAATAATAATAACACACAAAACACTAAATTCATATCAATTGTCGCAACCAACGTGGGGCTTCTGGAAAAGGCTCGACCTTGAACATTTTCACATTTATAACATTGTTACATATAAAATTTAAAATAAAATAAAACCTATATTTAATAATAAAATTAAACTTTACTTGATAAATATTTAACATATATAAAATAAAATAAATACTTGATAAATAAATATAATTATAATGGACGGAACTGGAGAAAAAGTTCAGGACAAGAAGGAAAAAAGGTTGATGGACTTGAAAGTTAACGAATTAAAGGAAGAACTAGAAAGAAGAGGAGAAAGCACAACTGGTACAAAACATGAACTAAAGGATAGATTGAAACAATTATTAGAAATGGAAGGAAAAGACCCAGAACAATATGATTTTGGAACAAAGAAAGAACAGGAAGAAGAAAAAGGAGAAAAGAGGCATGGAAAAGGTGATTTTCAAGTACATTACATGGAACAAGGGAAAAATACTGAAACAGAAGAACTAATAGAAAGTCAAATAGCAGGGAAATCACAGGAGAAGAGAGAGGAGATGGATGTAATGAGTATGTTCCAGATTATGATGAAAGAAATGAAACAGACTAACATAAAAATGGATCAAAATAGCAAAGATATGAACATCAAAATGGATCAAAATAGCAAAGATATGAACACAAAATTAGATCAAAATAAGGAAGAAATAAAACAGGAAATGAACATCTGAACATCAAAATGGATCAAAATAAGGAAGAAATAAAACAAACTAAGGAATCAATAATTAAATTAGGACAGGTTGAGAAGAAACTAGAAATCACCAAACAAGAAATAAGAGGAGAAATGATTGGAAGGATCAAAGAAATAGAAAATTTACAAATTAACAAAATTAAAGAATTAAAAAAGGAAGAAAAGAATTTCAAAGGAGAAATTAATAGAGAAGTTAATGAAATGAAATTGGGAGTACAGGATACTCAACAAAGTAAGAAACATTTAGAAGGAGAATGGGACAAAACCCTGACTGAATTTCAACAAGATGTAGAAGAAGCATGGATTGAAAAAACAAATTCACAAAGAAGAGAAAACAGAACAGAGAATTGGAGAAATTCAGAAGAAGATGGAGATTTTAAAAAGAAAAATAGAGCAAACGGGAATAAAAATAAATAATGGAGACCAATTGAAAGAAACTGCAGAAATGACCAGGAAATTGGAAAATATGGAAACAAGATTGGCTCATTTACAAGAAGAATATAGCAGAAATTTTCAGGACATGAGAAATGGCATGATAGAAACTAGGGTTATTAATAACTACATAGGAAATAGGGGAGAACATAAATTTGAAGGGGACAATAGAAAAATACACCCAAAAGTATTTATAAAAATTTTAAGAAACAAAATGAAAAATATTAGAAGCCATGAAGATATGAAGGAAATGATTCGAGAAAATTTAGATAATCATGCTTTAGTGTGGTTTTCCAGTAAAGAGGAAGAATTTGGAAATTTTGAAGAATTTGAGGCATTATTTATGCAATATTTCTGGGGAAACAATGCTCAAACTAGAGTAAGAGAAAGGCTCTATTCTGGAAAATATGAGACAGGAAGAGGAAAAAGCATGAATGATTACGCTATGAAAAATTCCATGAATGCAAAATTCCTGGATCCACCCATACCAGAGGAAGAAATAATCATGTTTATATCCAGACATTTTAAATTTGAGATAACAGAGACAATTGCAATACAAAATAATAGAAAAATAGAACAATTGAGTAGCTATCTTCAAAGAATTGAAAGGAACAATAAAATATAAAATAGCAGAAATAGAATCCCAATTGAAAATCGAAGCTATAATAGATATAATAATAATAACAATCATAAACCAAACAATAATAATCAAAATAATAGAAGAAATAACAATTATGAACAAAATAGGAATAATTACTGGAACAATGGAAATAATAACAATGGTCAATATGAAAGGCACTATAATTATGATAACAATAATACAAATAATAATAGAAATAATAACAGAAGTTATAATTATCAAAACAATTATAACAGATACAGCAACAATAACAACAAAAATTATAGAAACCGACCATATGAAGGAAACAACAGAAATGGACAGTATGAAAATAGACAAAGGGAAGAAAATAGAGAACAAAGAAGAGACTACAATACAAGAAGGACAAATGAAAATACCGAAGAAAGAGGAAACAGAAATGAAGAACAAAGAAGAATAAACAATATACAAAGACAGCAAGAAAGAGTGATATCAATGGAACCAGAGATAGTCACTGAAGAAGAATCCAATCAAAATTTTGGATCAAGCACATACCAAATGTAAAAAAAAATATTATCTGTACATATGAACATCCAAGGGAATACATAAAATTTGGGGAAGAATTGGATTTAAAACGAACAATGGGGTTAATAAACATAAAAGGAAAAATAAATGAAAAACAAGTGAAAATATCAATAGATACAGGTTCGGAAGCGTCAATAATTAAAGAAAAATTAATAGAATAAAAAATATTGAAAATTATGAAAATAAATTGATCAAAATACCAAAAACTACATTGATAGGAGCAAACGGAAAAAAGTTATGCGAAGTAAGTAAGTCTATAATACAAAAGATTGAATTGAAGGATGGGAAAGAAGTTGAGATGCAATTATTGTTAGTAAACAATTTAGAAACAGACATAGTTATAGGAGTCGATGAATTAACTAAATATGAGGCACGAATTGATTTTGATAAGATGAAGATAGAGATAGATGGAAATAGGATTGAATTTGAAAATAGAAATTTGGAAGAATTGGCAATTGAAGAGGATAATAAGATGTTATGGAATATAGAAAGGAGTGGAATAATGGAAGAATTGGAATTAGTGTGTGGAAATAAAGGATATGAAGGAAAGGTGAAGAATTTAGTTAAGAAATATGAAGGATTGATTCGAAAGGGAATGAGAATGGCAAATAACTATGTGCAAAAGATAGAAGTAAGAGGTGTAGAAAATTTCAGAATAAGAACGTATCCCATACCTTACAAATATGGGAAAGAAGTAGACTTAGAAATACAAAACATGTTGAGAGATGGTATAATAGAAAGATGCAATACAAGATATGTGAATCCTATTGTGGTAGTCAAGAGGGCAAATGGAGAATTGAGATTATGCCTAGATGCTAGAAACATAAACCAATACACTGTACCACAATACGAGGCTCCGATGAATGTAGAAGCGATATTTGGACGCATAACGAACACAAAAATATTTTCAAAAATTAATCTTAAACACAGCTTTTCGCTTATTTCTTTGGATAAAAACGTTAGAGACTATACAGGTTTTTCTATTGATGGGGTTTTGTACAGATTTTGTGTAGCTCCATATGGTATACAAAGTGCTTGTTCAGCCTTGGTTAGAGCATTACACCAAATATTGGATAAATTTGAAGACTTTGCTTTACATGATATAGACAACATATTAATTTTTTCAAATAATGAAGAAGAACATTTAAAACATATGGAAATTATTTTAAGAGAATTAGATGAAGCAGGTTTAAAAATAAACCAAGATAAATGTAAATTTTACCAGAAAGAAATATGCTTTCTGGGATATAAAATTGATCAGAGTGGAATGAAGATGGATGAAGGAAGAATAAAGGCAATAATAGAATATAAAAGACGATCAAACTTAAAGACTCTTCGAGGATTTTTAGGAATTATGAATTACTTCAAACGTTTGATACCGGATCTAAGTAAAAAACAAATACCTCTAATAGAGCTACTTAAAAAAGATGTTAGATGGAAATGGACACAAGAGTCAAGGTCAATAATTGGGAAGAAGTAAAAATAAGAGGAACGAAAACATTGCAAAAACAATAGTAACAACAAAATGTGGCGAAATAGTTGCAATGGATTTTCTTAGTAATCTAATACATAGTAGGTAAGGGAACTCTCATATTTTAATTGTTGTTGACTTATTTTCAAAGTTCGTAAAATTGTATCCTACAAAAACTACAAAATGTAAAGTTGTTATGGAAAAATTGACAGATTATATGAACGAGGTCATGAAACCTGAGAAATGCATAGTAGACAATGCAACGTATTTTATAAATAATAGATTTAAAAAATTTTGCAATGACAATCAAATAGGTTAAAAAATATAAGTATAAGACAACCACCTGCAAACCCCTTCGAAAGATACATTAGAGAGGTAACAAAATTTTTGAGAATTGCTCTACAATATGAAAATCATAAAAATTGGGAAGATCATATTGAGGAAATTCAGAATTATTTAAACAATATACCAAATACGGTTACAATGGAAAGTCCAATATATCTCATGAAAAAAATAACACCTGAAAGAAAATGGGAAATAGAATCAGATAAAAAGTATGAAGAAGTTTCGGAAAAAGTAAACAAAAATTTACAAAACAACGCAAATAAATATTTGAGTAGAATAAACAAAAGAATAAAAATTAGAACAAAATTTAAAAAAGGAGATTTGGTGATAGTTCGTGCTCTAAGAGTCCTTTCGAAGGACCATATGAAATAGATAACGAGAATGGAGTGAACAGTTATGTTCTTGAATACTTGGAAGGAGAAGGAAACAGAGGAATATTCAATATTCATGATTTGTACAAATATCACCATTGATAGAACGTAAACGTAAAACTAAGACAAAAAAGTTAAAAATAAAAAAAAATCTACACATAAGTATTGTTATATTGTAAATAAATTAGGTTTTTGATATTAAGTTAGAGTTAATTAATTTGAGAAAATACTACAATATAGGATTAGGGAATCTTGATAAAAGTTCTTGATCAGGATAGCGACCTGAAATAAGAAAGAAATTATAAGAAAAACAAAATGAAGTTAAATTTGCATTCATAAAAATTTTCGAAGAAAATGTTTGATAAATGCAAAATTTAGGGGATTTTGATATGGAAAATAGTATCATACATCACATACACCAAACAAGGGTTATTTCTATATAGAATTTTGAAAATAAAAACTATTTGAAAGGGAAATTTCTCTTATCAATAAACAAAAATAAATCAAACTAGAGAAGACAGTTTGAAATTTATAATGTAACTAATAAAAAAATAAACTAAAATTTGAATTAAATTTGGAAAAATAAAAATGAACAAATCACCTGAAATATATTTGAACTATGATCCGAACTTGAAACAGAAATCTTGATAACTTCTTTCTAAATTATTAAAATCCTTTTCATATGAATTTTTCAGTCTTCAATCTTCAAAAGCTTTATAAAAGGTTTCTTGGCAAATATTAATCTAAAAAGAAAGAACCTGAAAAATAAAAAATTATTAGTTAGGTTATAAAATCTGACATAAAAATAGAAAGAGTATTTCTATGAACATAGTTAACTAAGAGTGAACCATAGAGAAATATATTAATTTTGTCTATGGAGTGAACTTAGATTTGTCAACTCGAACGGAAGAAAAGACATCAGTAACAGAAATAAAAACAAATGTCAAATAATTTTTAAGATTTTGAAACTAAACGATAAAAACAACAATGAAGTATTTAAAGATAATAATAATAAACTTTCATATCAAAAAAGGAACATAAAATTGAATATTCAAGTCAAGTAATAAAAATAAAAAATTATTAAATTAATTTGATTGGTCAGCTGATATAAAATAAACTTAAAACTAAGAGACACATGGTTGTTGATTTAAAAAAAAAGAATTACGTTGTTATTGATTAGAAACGGGGAGGAAGGCGTCCCTTAGCTGTAAAGAGATACAGAATTAAAAAGAAATTTTTTTGAATGTTATTAAAATAATTGAAATGTAAGTTAGAATAAAGTAAAACAACTCAAATTACCTTATAGTAAAAGTGAAACTAACCCTTTTCAACAAGTTCCTGTTGAAAATCCCGTTGTGAATATCCATTTAAGTAAATAACCCTTTCAAATAAACCATAAATTCTCCAAGCTGACGACGGAACCTGAGCGAAGCAATCCAAATCAAGGACTGACGGGCCCAGAGCGGTCTGAAACATAAAAGGAAGTAATTATTAGAATTTCAAAACGTAGAAGAAGAAAAGGTATTTGATAAATTATAATTTGAATCATCAACTTACATGTGTGTGGTGATAATAAAACTCTGATATCTATCTCTCATTGTTGAGGTAATAGACTCGTCCATTTGGTCGAAACACATGTTTTCAATTTCTATATTTACTTTTAAATCTGTATCAATACACTAAATAGTAAAATAATAAACTTATTAATATTTCACTGATCACTAAACTAATTTTTGTTCTTTCATAAGGTTGGCAAACTTAATACACTATTGAACAATTTCAAGGGCAAGGACACAGGACCGGCCTTAAAAGTTTTCGAATATAATTAAAGTTAAAAAAAAATTAAAAAAAAGGTAAACAGAATTAAAAAGAAACCAAAAATAAAATAATTCAATACCTGAACTCACCCTGAGTATTGAAGAGTCCTAGAAAAACGGTAAGTGGTGTATGATACCATTGACATAGAATAAATTTCTAAAAATCATTGGCGCCCAACAAACAAACAAAACAATACAATAAATAAAAAATTTTAATAATAATAACACACAAAACACTAAATTCATATCAATATATAGGTATACAAACAGACAAATATTGAGGTAAGCAGCAATAATGAAGGAAAAGATTACTCTTTTTAGATTTCCAAGCTTTCGTCAATATTTATTTACATCTCCAGAGAACTACAAAAGTGAGAAAAAGACATAATTTACAAAACAGCTCGCTACAACAGTTTTATAACTTACGCTAATCGAGAATGTATCCTTGATGTTATAATCGGGAAAAGCATTAAGCAATTATTTCAAGAAAAAACAATCCGAATGGCTTTAAGAGCCCTGGTTATAGTCACATAACAGTCACATTGTGAAATGATTAAAAAGTTAAAATATGAAAATTCATTTTAAAACGGAGTGAAGAATCCACACAAACACGTGGAACTCGATTAATTATCGAAATTAGGTTAAGAATGGATCTTCTTTTATATGAGATACAATGAAAAATAGGAGAAGTAATGACTTCATCAAAAATAATTGAAAATATATTTTTAGAATACGGGGAAGGTACCAAAGTTTAATTAAAAAATATCGTAATTATTATTTGAATGTTTATGAAAATTAAGTTTATCTAAGGTTAAAAGGAGAGAATGAAGATTACTTAAATTTTGAATGTCTGTTTTCCCATCAATCCGGTCATCCTCTTGAAATATATAAGACATTTCTAAGAATAATCTTTTATTGTAATTATTTTCACGTGATAGGATCCTAAAATCCCTTCAAAATCAATTCTGTGGTCTAAAGAGGAAACATGATTAGCAAGAGAACATCTTTCAGGATGCAGTCTTATATCACTCTCATGGAGAGATACACGACAGGACAATTTCTGAGAGGTTTGGCCAATATATGTAGAGTTACAGTCTTTGCAACAAAGCTTATATACTACGTTACTACTATCAGATATAGGTATTCTGTCTTTTAAAGAATTATAAATAGATATTAACACTAAGGCACTCCTACAAGCAAATTTAATATTGTCTAAGTATTGTGGAAAAATCTTAGTAAGTCTGGGAGTAACTTCCCTTATGTACGGTAAAGAGACCATAGAAGTAGAAGAGGGAACTATTTCAGAGATAGAGAAAGCATTCTGATCAGTTACACCTGCTTCCTTGTATTCTTACAATATATTTGTAATTACTTTTGATAAAGTCATTACTTCTTCTTCTTTTTATTGTATCTCTTATAAAAGAAGATCTATTCTTAACTTAATTTCGATAATTAGTCGAATTCCACGTGTTTGTGTGGATTCTTCACTTTGTTTTAAAATAAATTTTAATATTTTAACTTTTCAATTATTTTACAATGTGACTGTTATGTAACTATAACTAGGGCTCTTGAAGCCATTTGGATTGTTTTTTCTTAAAATAATTGCTTAATGCTTTTCGCGATTATAACATCAAGGATACTTTCTCGATTAGCGTAAGTTATAAAACTGTTGTAGCAAGCTGTTTTGTAAATTATGTCTTTTTCTCACTTTTGTAGTTCCCTGGAGATGTAAATGAATATTTACGAAAGCTTGTAAATCTAAAAAGAGTATTTTTTTCCTTCATTATTGCTGCTTACCTCAATATTTGTCTGTTTGTGTCCTAATTGATTAGCAACGATCACATGCGCTTGTCGCTTTTCAGTATATATATATATTATGTTAATTTTTTATAATCTTGGTATAATAAATATATGTTTAATAGATTTTGTTCAGTGAATTTTCATTTTATTTTTACTTTAAATATAATTACTAATTACTGTTATTTCATAAACTTATTTGCTTTGGGCTCTTTCAACTTACTTCAATACCTCGGCTACAGCTCAATAGATGGCATGGACTTTTCAATTAAATTTAATATTAATTTTTATTTATTAATAATTTTAAAAACACACAGGATTATAAGTAAGGCCTTTATTTACCGCAAAATATTTTAGGGATAATTAAATAAGCATGGCATTCAAATTAGTAAACAATTTAATTAACTCAACATATAAAACATGAGGACATAAAATGGAGGAAATTACATTAATAAAATTTTAAACGTGATTGCGCAGAGATATAAAAATAAGAAACAGACATTCGTTGTTCGTTGAAATACAATTTTAGGTTATATTTTGAATTTTAATAAGGAAGTATGATTTCCACTTGAAAAAATATGAAAAGAAACTTTAGATTATTGAGAAACAATTGTGATGAACAATTTAAAAGTAAGTGGATAAATCTAATAACCAATTATAGCACTTTTATAGGCGAATTTATGCACAAAGAAGTAGATTGTCTTACCACAATTCAATAGTTTCTATCCGATTTCAGTAATGGATGGAGCTATAAGGTTTTTGACCTGATGCAATCTGGTCAGAGTTACAAAACTGTCTTCAAGAAATTTGATTGCAAATTTCTAAAAATGTATCTGTCACAGGAGCTGAGGTTGATATATCCTTGAATATTAATTCTGAAAATAGCGGGACACAGGAACAATCCTAATTGATGCTCAATATATTTTGTTACGGACAAAATATATAATTTTCAATCTAAGGTAGGTACGTTTTTATCTTATTGTTTCGCAACAGTTAATTTCAATTTAAAATTTATGTGGTAGGTACTTATTAATCTACAGTTCAGAAAAATCTCACCGATTTCTCAAAGGAATCAAGATGCATCGTTCTCAATTTTGCCAGAGAAAAAATCAACAACCTTCTTTTTTTTTTCAATTTATTGATAGTCAGTCCTTCCTCTTGGATACCAAAAGTTTACTTCCTGGATACCAAAAAGTTTCTTCTCCTCCCATTGGTGATAATTTTCAACAGGATCTTCTCAGGCAATTATTTTGATTGCCACTTTGATGTCATCAATCCATGTCACATATACTTAATTGATTTCTGTTAAACTTTGTATACAGGAACAATCACAAATTAACTAATTTACAATGTAAATGCTAAATTATAATATTGTTATTATTTTCAAAACTATTGTACATAACTATAAAAGAATTTTTTTTATTGGTGAACCATTACACCTATTTAAAGCACGCCTCAGTGTGTTTAAATCGAACTTTTTAGCACGCGCGTGGCAACATCAACAACTCGAGAAACGAAGTCTAAACCTATGGTCTAAATCATGTCTAAATGTCAATTTTTTTATTATTGATCTGACAGGAGTAGTTTGTAACGTCAAAACTTTTATTCGAACGATATTTAACAATGTCAAATTTATAAATTAAAATGGAAAGTGCCGGTGGTATTGTTTGAAATATTAATATTTCCATTCTTCAAATCTTAGGAATTAATGGTATTTAAATTAATACTATTGACATTCACAGAACTCAATAAGGTTGAACTTCCATCAAAATACAAATTAGTTTATGTTTTTCTCATTTCCATGACAACGCAAGGTGTACAACATATACGTCACGAATTCAACCATTTGACATTTAGTTGACGTTTCCATCTATGATTTCCGTTTCTTGTTGTTGTAGTAGTTATAGACCGGTATTTATAATTTCAAAGTGCACCAATAAAAAAAAATATCGTAAAGTATTCGTGGATAACTGGTCTTTGGAACACTTGCTCTATTTCGAGCACTCCGGCTTCGCCGTCGTGCTCCAAAAATCGCGCGTGTTTTAAAGACCTTAATATCCACTCATACTTTAATATACTACCTATTATTCGCAACAACATGAACAAATCTCTGAACTGTCATAAAATATTTGTCTATTCTAATGGATTATTTCTATGATTCATGTATTGAACTTAAGATGACAGTTCAATATTTTTTTTGGAAATTTGACATACAGGGTGTTCTTTTTATAACTGTATACTGTTGGAAAATGTATGCTTATTAAGAATGAAAATTTTATTATAACATTCCCTGAAATATTTCAATCTTTTTATAGATTATTATAATTTTAGAAAAAATTTTTCATAGGGTATATTTATCAGAGTAGGTGTTTTAATTAATTTTATCAATAATGTCTTTTTTAGATCACTCTTCGGGATAAAACTTATAAATGGATTTGATGTTGAATATTCCCCGAATCATACCTGTGACGGGATGTGCCAACTGGTAGCTATTTATACCAAATTCTGTTACAACCACATAATATGGACCTTCATATAGAAGCTGCAGTTTCAAGCATTGATTTTTGTATCGATTAGGTGTTCGAAGAGCCTTAGCTATAACTAATTCACCCTTTTGAAAATAATTTGCTTTTTGATTCTGTTATTTCTGAGTTTTAGTTGTTTATTTGCCCGTTTTATTAATTTCTCGTTTGTTATTTGTATTAATGTCTCATAGTTTTCCAAGTTTGTGATGTGCCGTGGTCGATTAGGAATTTGTCCAGTCATTAATATAGTTGGACTTATGTTTGTTACTGTATTAGGGATATCATTGATAAAATGTTCAATGTCTACAATAAAATCTTCCCAAAGTGTGTGTTCACTATGTACTAATATTCTTAAGAATTTTAAAATTTCCTTGATAGCTTTTTCACATGGATTTGCAGATGGGTTTCTTATGCTAATAAATGCAGGTGTTACGTTTGATTTCATCAACCAAATTCTAAATTTTGCATTGTTAAAATAAGTAGCATTATCCATTATAATGTTCTTTGGGATACCTATTGTAAGAAAATATTTTGTTAATGCGGATTTTACTTCTTTTGAGTTAGTTTTCTGACAAGGATACATTTTTATGTATTTTGTGAAAATATCTGTAATTACTAGCAAGTGTCTGTTGTTATTTGTACTTGGAACTAAATTAGACAAAAAATCTATGGCAATAGTTTCTAAAGGTTCTTTTGTAAGTAATGCCTTTGGAAGATTTTCGTTATGGAAGTTTTTCTCTTTAGTGAATTGACAGATTGTTTGTTGATTATTTTACAAATTGTAATATCATTCTTACTATAGTAATTTTCCCGAAATAAAAGATGAAGTTTCCTAGAACCAATATGACAGTATTTAAGGTGTAAGTCTTTTATGATTTGTCGTGCTAGTGTGTTTGTTATAACATATAATTCATTGTCAATGATGATTTTATAATAAATGTTTTGTTTGCTTCGTAATTTTTGTTTTTCTTGTATGGTGAGGTTTTGTTGATCTCGTAGTATGTGTGTGAGTGTAAAATTGTTGTCGTTATCTCTCATGATGTTAATGCCTATTTTAACGTAATTTTTAAGCCTTTTATTGTCCATTCGTGTAATGGCGTCTGAAACAACGTTTGTTACTCCAGGAACGTATTTTATAATAAAGGTATATTCTAGTAGTGTAAGTATAAGTCTATGTAATCGAGTGTTATTGTATCTATTTTGTTAAATGGTTGTCAATGCTTGATTCTGTCTCGATAATAAATGAATTTCCTAATAAGAAAAAACGAAGTTTTTGTACGCAATAAAGTATGCTCGAGAGCTCTAATTCGCACACAGAATAATTTCTTTCTGCCTTTTTAGTTTTCCTCGAAACAAACGAAATAGGTACCTACCTCTATATTATTTTGTATTTGAGTGAGAACTCCTGCAAATCTATCAAGATATGCGTCTGTTTTTAATGTGAAAGGTATACTTTGGCAAGTTTATCTGAAACCGTGAAAGGAATGCAGTAGGTAAAACATTCGACGTTGCCACTATGAAAAAACTGAAGTGCTTACTATGTAGTGATAATCATTAGAAAAGGGTCTTTTTATTATCAACAATATTAAAAATATGATTAAACGTTAATTTTATAATGTACTTGTTTCCTTGGATTTATTCTTTTTTTTTTTTTTATTTCAAAAAAAACATTTATTTACCCCGCATCAACTTCTATGAGTTATTAGCGGGGGAGACAATACAATTTTATAGTAATAGTTACAGTTTTACAATTTCATTGTATAAGAATAAAAGATATAAATAATTATAGCAGTTTTTCTAAATTTTTGATTTTAGTTTAATGTCCTTTAGATAGTCAAGAACTTCATTTTCATTTGATGAAAGTATACTTTTTAGGTTGGAACTTAATTTGTAAGTTTTTCTTGCTGTGTCATACATTGGACATTCCAGTAAGATGTGTTTCACTGTGATCACTGTGTGACAATTTTGACAGGTGGGTGCGGGTTCTGTTTTCATTAGTTGGATTTATTCTATTAACATTATTTTTTCAATTTATGAATATTTAAAGATGAACACTTTTCCAAATATGTTATGGGCTTTTTGAAGCTCTGGCAGCGTTGTACGAGAACCATAATGACCACACCCTCGAATTACATAATTGGTGATTTGTATCGACCAGCTGACTTCTTATTGGCAAGCGCGTGCGTGAGATCTTCCCTCTCACTTCGTCAGTTGACTGATATTGATTTATCCAGTGGCGTTATACCTTTGTATTTTCAGTTTTACTTGGTAAAATAGGTACCGTACGCCATTTGTACGTTTGACAGATAGGCGCCATGTTTTTCCTCGCCTCTTACCGATCCCATAGAGCTTCAGATAAACTTGCCAAACTATATATCATATTAAGGATGATAGAGTTATATATTTTGCAAAAATGTTTGTTTTATTTCATTAAATGCCAATTCTCTTCTTTCATCCCACTTCCATTTAACATTTTTACATAGTAGTTCCATCAAAGGTAATTCTAAAGTTGTTAAGTCTGGAATTAATCTTTTAAAATATTGAATGGTTCCCATGAAACTACGTAGTGTTTTTGAATTTATTGGCCTAGGAAAATTTTGAATAATTTGAGTTCTTTCAGGATCAATTGTGATACCTGTAGTGTCTAAAATGTACCCTAAATATTTTATTTTTGTTTTAAAGAAATGACATTTGTCAATGTTTATTTTAAGACCTACTTGATCAAGTGTTTTTAATATTATATTTATATGTTCCAAGTGCTGTTCATAGCTGTTTGAAAAAATTACAATATCATCCACATAATGCAATGTAAAGTCTTCATATGGATGTAAGATTTTATTAAGAGCTTTCAATAGTGCACTAGTACTAGAATTGAGACCAAATGGAGTGACTTTGAATTGATATACTATACCATTTATAATAAAACCAGTATATTTTCTACTGTCTGGATGAAGAGGAATCAGCCAAAATGAGTGTAAGAGATCTAGCTGACTGAAAACTTTTGCATTTGTAATTCTACCTAAGATAGCTTAAATTGTTTGTGGAGATTCATACTCAGGAGTAGTACATTGATTTAAATTGCGTGCATCTAAACAAATTCTAATGTTATCTTTTGGATTTTTCTTTTGAACAATTACCATGGGATTAATAAAAGATGTATTAGTGTATTCTATAATGTTGTCAGTTAATAATTTGTGAGTAGCTTTATTGACTTGAGGTCTAAGTTTATAAGGAATAGGATAAGTTTCCCTTTCAAAATTCTCAATATTTTTGTTTATTTTAATTTTATGAACGTATTCCTTTGCGACTCTTGCTTCTTCCTTGACTAAACCTTCATACTTTACCAATAACTTCATAATATCCTCTCGATAACCATCATCACAATTAATCTCCATCCCATTAATATAATTTATTATTATTCCATTCTTCCTACTGCCATTATTTCCATATCCATAACCATATTCCTTATCTTCATAATTCCTTGGCTTTATATTTTCTGTTTCTTCTGTAATTTCCATATTACATTCTTCTTCCGACTTCTGTACTTCTTTTTCTTCCCCATCTTTATGAAATTGTATTTCTTTTCCTTAAAAACTAACCATTTCTTTTTCATAATCAATAATTGCATCATTTTTATCAAGTTCATCAGAACCTATTAATACATCAAATTCTATATGATCAACAATTAATAATTGCATGTTAATACTACTATCTAAAATATTAAACTGTATTACTACTGCATTATTTACCTCCATTAATTTTTTTGAATTTATTCCTACTAAATTTACCTTAGGAATTCTAATAATATTTTTTTGGAAAATTGGCAATTGTTCCACTATTCTTTTGTGAATAAGTGATGCAGCTGACCCGGTGTCCACTACCGATAAAATTGTTTTGTCCACGACCACCTAATAATAAGTCAATATTTTACCTCCTAACTAAAGGTATATGGCACCCATATATCAACTGTCGTGAATTATGGTTCATAATACACTGTAGTGTATTATGGTTCATAATTCACGACTAGAGATGGGGGTACAATATGGAATAAACTATTAAATCTGTGTATTTTGTTCAGGAAATTTGTTTCTAATATATATCGTATCTATAAAATATTGTAATTTTTAGTATTGATACTTTTCATAACGATATTTTCTAATATTAAGTATTTTGAAACAATATATTTATAACGGTACGTTGTATTGATACTTTCTACAGTATCGCCCATCTCTATATATGTCAAGTTATTTGAAGTAGATGCCACAACATTTTGAGGTTAGTAATATGCCAAATCGCTACTGACTTTTATTTATTAATAAATAAATTAAGTGTCGTGGACAAAGTATAGTATTCTACTCGCAATTTATGGCCATAATTCACTAGGGTGACTTGCGCCCCTCGCCGGCGGGCTTGTGACGCAAACGTCACCCATCGTGAATTATGGCTATCATAAATTTATCGTTTAATAATATACTATTATTGTGTATATATATCGTTTATTTAAATAATAATAAAAATACAATAAAAATCACATTTAACAATAATTTCAAATACACAATTAAAATGAATAAATTATAGAGAGGTCGAAAAGCAAAAGCTTGTTACGACGTTGGACATATTCTTACAACTAAGCGTATATCAATAATACAGGGTGGCGCACCGAAAACGAAACAGATGCATTTACTGGCAGATGATTCCTTTTTAAAAAAATCCCTCGGACCCGTCGATTTTGTTTTCGAGGGGGACACAAAATTGGCATAAAATCACTTTAACATTTGCAGCCCCTTAAGCGGGGGTGGCATCATCCCTAAAATCTTAAATGAAAAGGGGGGTCGAATGATCCATCATTTAAAAGGTCTTTCAACTCCCTTTATAATGATGTAAAATTCATGTATTCAATTCTGTAGTTTTGGAGTTTTATTGATTTAAAGTTTAAAGTAGACTTTAATAGGTACATCAAATTAGTTTGTACTTCTTTCAGAAGAAATTTGAGTAAAAGCATTTTCTTGATAAGTAAATGCTTTTATTTACTACGCCCATGGTTTATTAATAATAAAAATAGCAATTGAAGTGTCCTTTGTGACAAAAAAAGTTGTTTCTTGAAGAAAGATAAGTAGAGAATGCCACGTACTTATTTTAAATAGGAAATAGTACATTAGTTTGCGATTGATTTGACCAATCTTTGTTGTTAAAATATCATTTATTGCTTTTACATAAATTAACCATGGTATATTCCACGGCAGAAAGGGTTGAAATTATTGAAATATTTTTCGGAAATAATCAGTGCGCTAATAGAACAGCACAAATTTTTAATGAGCGACATGAGAACAATAATGTGCACCGAAAATATGTTGTAGAACTTGTAGCTAAATTTCGGGAAACTGGATCAGTCGCCAATAAAAAACGTAATATTGAAAATCCTATAAGGAACGAAGCAACAGAAGTGGGGGTTTTAGGGTAAGTTATTGTAGATCCTACATTAAGTACCCGCAAATTGCAAACTTCGTGTGGTGTTAGTCGACGTACTATCCAACGGATTCTAAAGGCACATAATTTTCATCCGTATAAAATTCACCTTGTACAAGAACTTAATGAAGACGATTTTGATAAGCGATTACAATTTTGTGAAGTTATGAGTGAACGAATTACAAACGATGAACAATGTTTATTTAACATTTGCTTTTCCGACGAATGTTCCTTTTTTTTAAATGGCGAAGTAAATCGTCATAATTGTCGATATTGGTCGGACTCTAATCCCAGAATTTACCATGAGGTACACACACAGCAGCCACAAAAATTAAATGTTTGGGCTGGCATTTTTGGCGATCATTTGGTTGGTCCTTTTTTCTTACCTGGAAATTTGACTGGTGAAATGTATTTGGAATTACTGCAAAATGCCATAGATCCTGCGCTAACAGATATAATTGAAAATCAGAATGATGGTCGATACGTTGAGAATATGTTGATGTTCCAACAGGATGGTGCCCCACCACATTACGCATTAAGAGTTCGGCATTATTTAGATCAGACCTTTCCAGGTCAATGGATTGGTAGAAGAGGTGCCGTTGAATGGCCCCCAAGATCGCCAGATTTATCACCTTTGGATTTCTTTTTGTGGGGTTACTTAAAAAGCAAAATCTATGCTACTCAGCCAACATCCTTAGAAGATTTGCGACAAAGAATTGTGAATGAGTGCCATCAAATTACTCCTCAAATATTGCAAAATGTCCGGCAACGTTTTCAGCAAAATCTTTATTATTGCATGGAAAGTAATGGTGGTCATTTTCAACATTTACTCGGCTGACAGGTCAGTTCATTCTTTATTTTTTAACAACTTTGCTGCTATGTATTGATCTCCTCTTACGATGATGTATTTAAACTTTATATCAATAAATCTCCAAAACTACTGAATTGAAGTACATGAATTTTACATCATTGTAAAGGGAGTTGAAAGACCTTTTAAATGATGGATCATTCGACCCCCCTTTCCATTTAAGATTTTAGGGATGGTGCCACCCCCGCTTAGGGGGCTGCAAATGTTATTGTGATTTTATGCCAATTTTGTGTCCCCCTCCAAAACAAAATCGACGGGTCCGAGGGATTTTTTTAAAAAGGAATCATCTGCCAGTAAATGCATCTGTTTCGTTTTCGGTGCGCCACCCTGTATATAAAAAAGAACATAATGAATAGCAATAGCTCACACAATAAAATAAAACACATAATACACCTTACCTACATTAATACAAATTATCTATTACAATATTAAAATTATTAAATGTAAAAGCAAAGTTTTCAGATTAAAAATAAGCATATAAAACATAAAATTTCTAGATTAAATAAAATAAAAGTAAAACTGAAGCTAGGTATGCTCAATTTGTCCAGAAATGGCCTGTCTATCCAGCAGAAGCATGTATTGACCTAAATATTTTTTAAATATATGAGTTTTAACTGTTTTTATTTCATCTGGTAATGAGTTGTACAGTTTTGGTCCTAAATATGCGTATGATCTTTGACCTATTGATTTCTGTTTTAAAGGT
>CAJUYH010001889.1:0-44615 GCA_910591685.1 Galerucella tenella
AATAAAGAAAGCGATGGAATACACAGAAACTAATTGACACCGCATATAAAACTAGCATACATTGACACAATACAAAGAAGTTTGATGAACCGTCAGGAATACAACATTGAGCAGAGCTGGATGACTGTTAATAACAGTATTATACGAGCAGCCGAGAAAAAATTTGGACAAAAAAATACCCGCGTCAACAAGGAATGGTCCGACAAAGAATGTGAGCACAGAATCAAAATAAAAAACCGAACAAGACAATTATGGCTAAAAACAGGAAGCCAGAGTGATTTAGAAAAATACAGAAAAGAAAGGAAAGAGGAGAATAAATGTTAAAAAAAGAAAAAAGCATACTGGATTGCACAGTTAATTCAGAACATTGAAACCAATAATGAAGACAATAAAAAATTATACAACTACAATAAATCACAAAACACTACAAAAAAAGCAACTGCGAAAATAGACGACACAACATGGAAAGGGTACTCTACAAAGAAGAGGCTATAGAAGAGGTCGAAGTGATAGTAGAAGAGGAAAATGAAATTGGCATACTGTCACTGGAAGAAACCTCTGAAATTGAAAAAGTCTAAATACAAGAAAAGCCGCAGGTCCGGACGAAATCCCTAATGAGCTTATTAAATGTGGAGATAATTCCTTGGTAGAGGAAATTCATTTTCTAATAAGTAGAATATGGCAATAGGGAAAAATGTCGAAAGAATGGGAAAAAGGGCTTCTGGTACCGATATTTAAAAAAGGTGACACCTTAATTTGCAGTAATTATAGGGAAATAATGTTGTTAAATACCTCATACAAAATACTCACATCGATCATTCGACAGCGATTAGAACAATACACTGAGTGGACAGTATCAGCAAGGGTTTGGAAAGGGTAGATCGACGATTGACGCAGTACACATTCTTACTTTGACTGCAGAAAAATGCTACGAATATGATATTGACCTTCATATACTATTTATCGACTATTTATGGACAGCAATTAGTATGCGAATTGTATAAAATGGAAATACCCTCGAGACTAATTCAACTGTGTTAAATGACCATGGAGAATTCGCGGGCAAGAGTGTTAACACTTAGCAATGTTACAGATAAAATAAATATACAAAAAGAAGCTAGACAAGGTGACGCTCTTTCAACAACTCTATTCAATATTGCTCTGGAAAGCGCAATCGATGCCTAAGAAGAAATAACACTGGAGCTAGCAAACGAAGCTCGTAAAAGAGGTCTGCACATCAATCTAGATAAAACCAAATACTTACTGAGCTCCAGAAGTGGAAACTGCAATTAAGACAAAATCACGATAGGACACAAACTTATCAAAAAGTAGATAATTTTAAATACCTGGGGATCAATATTAACAACAAAACTAATAAAAGTATTGAAGTAACTTGAAGAATACAAGCAGGAAACAGAGCTTTTTGGAATTACCAACAAATCTTAAAGGATAAACATCTCAGCAGCAAAATAAAAATAATCCTTTACAAAGCAGCTATTAGACCAGTTGTAACCTATGGGGCAGAAATCATGTGCCTTACCAAAAAGAACGAGGAGCAGCTTATAATTTACGAAAGGAAAATTATTAGGAGAATAATGGGACCAAAAAAGATTACAGATGGAGAATACCGACAATTAACGAATTTGGAGCTTAAAAACATACTGAACGGAGAAGATATACTCACATTTATAAAATCACAGCAGCTCAACTGGTCGTGTTCGTCTCAACATAATAATACTTGCGTTGAGTAGACCTGACTACTCCTCTGTTTCTAGATGGCGCACCTTTCCAGGATCTATTGTGATCGTCTGAACCTAAATGACATTCTCCTGTTCTACTCTTTTTTACAATAAATTACAGATATTTAAGGCACCCACACTGACATAGGATGTGATCTGCAGTTTCCTTCTCTGGATGACAGAACTTGCACATGGCTCCGTCTGTAAACGCTTACAGTGTCCTGGAACCCCCATTCTAGAGATTTCTGTTGCAGTGCAATGAGGACAACACTTTAGCCTAACAAACGTGCTTCGTACAAGAAATCTGCGTATACATTCTGATTCTTGAAGATTTAACCGAAGAGGAGAAAATTTTCATTCGAGGTTGACCATAATTGAAAAAACAAATTCAGGGAAATCGCATAAAGCTTGTGGTTAGCTAAAAGAGCTTTACCTCAAGCCAGTCCTGCATTTGAAAGTTGCATAAAAAGTGGATGTGGGTTTTTCAGGCCTAAAACAGCTCCAAAATAACCCACCATTTCTGGCGCCGAGGTGATTGATGATATCGACAGAGTTTTTTTTATGGAAGCTGTTTAGGTTCGATAAGTGATAAAGTGGGAAGAATCCGCTTGTCGTTGATTGTAACAAGTATGCGAGCATGAAATACATTAATCATGTACCAGTGTTCAAATTGTCAAGAAATTGTTTACAACAAATAAAATGTTCTGTTTATCATGCTTCATTAAAATTCCCAACAATTCAATGTGAATAGTTTTCTGAAACAGTTTTTTCAAAAATAAGTGAATATCGATAGTCTACAATTGTCCATACTGTTTGCCACTTAATTATAATTTCAATGAACATTTTGCTGTTCACTACTCTTGTTTTCTCTGGTCTTCCCTGTATTTCAGAAAATGTTTCGGAACCTTTTGTATCTGATTATGGATTTGAAAGTCATGCAGAGATTTTTATAAAGAATAATTTTTTTTGGAAAAAATGGGATAAACTTCTTCCCTATGTGTATACAACTTTTTGGGACAAACTGTATATTCAGGGAGTTTTTATATTCTACCGACAATGGTCTTACATTAGGAAGCTTTTGTTAATTGATTGATTTTGAAGTATGTTGTGAGTAGAATGGATTTGCACCATTTCACAATTTGTCAGAGATAAAAAAAATCTGTAAGTGGAAGCAGAACCGGTTTCAGACAGAATTTCCCTCATTGCAGGATCCACACTTACTCTCTTTTTAAGTTGAATAGCAGTTGTTTTACCAATAATTGTGATCATTGATCTTTTTGAAACTTTTATCAATTTATGTTTTCTTCTAGCATGCCCTTGACCTTGTTGTCTTATATCTCAAATCCCTCCTCTTCACTTCCATATATTTCAACACATTCGGTGAATAGTTTTAACAATAAAATGTTACTGTTTTATACATGTAATCAAGTTATTATTAGTTACTAGTACATGGAACTATTCCAGGCTCTAAAATACAGTATATCAACAATTAGATCCCAACTTTGTTGCATTTCTTGTATATTTTTTTCCAGTTCATGAGGAGATATATTTTCTGTTCATTTTCGCATACTCATTATTTTCGCTTATTACACAGAGATAATTAACCCGCTATACTGATTGACTTAATTTAAATCCAAAATCTTAATCGATTCTCCCAATCCAAAACGAGAATACCAATACACACAGCCGAGGAGCAATACTTTACTTACTACTACCAACAAAATATTTTCAAGCAGTTAAACATAATCTCAGTCACAGCAGCAACTAAGAACACAACGTCTCGTAAATAATAGAAATGGGACGTTCACAGTCAATGTGGACTAGCAACTGAAGTAAATTTTGTTGGAGCGTCAAAATTTTCTAGAGATTTGATGAAACATTCATGTAGAGTGGAAAATAATAATAGGAATTCATTTGATTTTTCAAGAATGGCTGTAAAAGTAACTGTCATTAGCTAGATTTGATGTGTGACCAAGACCGTGGTGTGGATATTAGTGTTCATAATAATCAAGAATGGATACTGATAATATTTCGCCCACCGGGCGAAATGTGTCTGCCGACGGAAAATACTTGTCCTTAAATATTGTTTACTTTTTATTCGGAAACTAGCAGCTCGGTAAATACCTCTCTATTGTCTCGCAAGCTTGCTAGTCTCGGCTACACATGGACTATCAATTTTCGTCATTGGTATATAAATAACTATTTCATCAAACATCACAATATTTGAACGCTTACTATAAAAGATTATTATATGAAGAATCCTTCTCGAAGCATTTTATTTTTTATCAAAGTAGCTAGAAACCAAAATCGCCATGATATTCTCGTTTATTAAATTTTTTTCCGAGCGTGCCTTTTCATTTAATGATTATATAACGTTTATTACATAACAAAAAAAACAGAATTCACGGTTATAACTTTTCTCATTATCTTGAAAACTCCATATTGTACATTTGCAGAGAGATTAACAGAAATGTGACAAAACGATTAACCAAAAATCAGTTTTATCAATGATAAGCAGTGATACATGCAAACTGCTAACATGATGTTTCAAATGCACAATATAAAACATTGCTTTGATTACAACATAACTGATTTTTCCCACAGTTCAATTCAAAAATAATCAAATAATTTGGAAGTTATCAAATTGGCAGGTGATGTTCTATTTTAACAAAAAATAAGAAAACAGTGTGAGATCGCTTTTGTCTGATATTGAAATCTCTTTTAGAATTGTGTTTTTTGATTTCATTATGATGACTTTATGTTGGAGAGGTTTGCCTTCTCCTTTACTGAGAAGGTACACTAAATAGTCCAAGAAAGCTGGGATGTAACAGCAAAAAAATCACCTTTTGCAGAACCAAAAAATGTCAAACTTTTTGAGACAAGTGCTGGAGTCAAACGAGGAGAAAATAAGTTTAGTTGAAGAAAGGAGATTAAAAAGTTCATTAAAAGGAAAAAGACTGATATACATTTCTTAGTATAACGGAAGGAACAAAAATGAAGTTCAAAACTAGTCAAATGTCTTCCTAAATTCCAATTTCTTGAAACTATCTCGGTTATAATGAGTCCATCTAGTCAAATATTTTGAACAGACGGAGGGAATTAATTCCAATTCCAAATAGCACACGGAAACCATTTCTAGGATTTAGTTACATAGGAAGTATGTTTTAATATAAATAGCAGAAGTTATATCCCTCTAACAATTCAGGCTGCTCTTCGGTAGAGCAGATTAACCCTTCTATACCTACTAAATTTGTACGCCCAGATGTAATTTTCATCCATTTTTGGTGTATATGAAGGTTTCACCGGATTATATCTCATGCTATTTAGTGGGTTCTATTAATAAGAACGGAATATATAGAATGTTGCATGACGAAAAGCAGAAGGAAAATGTTACGTGAACGTGTTAAATATCTTATTTAAACCACAATAAAAGCGTTTCTGGATACTTCACTTCACTTCACTGGATACAATTTACAGTCATTTGGTCAAAAAATAGTGGTTGCCTGAGAAGTTATCCGGAATTTTCTTATATACTTTTTTCGAATTTTGACTTTGCCATCTTGCATTTTTGCCGCTCGCGTCGCCATTGAACTAGACAATTAGCTACAATTTATGTATTTCCATCTAGTGATGGAGCTTGCAGGTTACCGCTGCAATTCGTGTATATAAAAAGCATTTCAACCCAGCCTTTCTGCATACACAAGCCTTCTAACATCCTCTTTTGCATTTAACAAGCTTTCAAGACCTGGTGGCTCGGGTGTGCTGACAGGAATCAGCCCAGTTTTGTTTTTTTACCTTTCTCATTGCTCTGCAATGATATTTCTGGATCAAGGGCCGTTGATCGTAGACCCCAGAAATTTTTATAAAACCACTAGGTTCGAAAGAACTGAACTCAATTTGCAACACCATCCTTTGGCACTGCCTGGATTCCTCTGCGCTTTCTCTTTACATTAGACTCCAATCTTTTTTCCCCATTTACATCTATATTTATAAAATCAGTACCCGAAATGATCGTCTCTAAACTTAATAGAATTCTATATGACTCAGTCTCCAAAAGTTCCAGCAATAACATCACTCTGCAACTCTAGATTTCTGAAAAGATTATCAGAAGAAGGGTGGCAGCAGTGATTATAACTTGAAACCCACACCTAATAGCACCTTCCCCACCAACTAAACGAGCGATTATTAGAAGATTTATGCCTGTTTGCATGTTTCACTTCGAGATATTTTTGGAATAAAGCCATCTCAACAAAGCTAGTTTGCGTTGCGTTGCGCCACTTACTATTGATTTCTGGAACTAGTTAAGAAGTACTTAATACGTTTCCGGATTGGGGCCACTCAAAGTTCAACTTACTTCGAGATTGATGTTGACAGCTGATTTCGAAGATTATTTGAATATCCGTGACGGCTTTCCGAGAGTGTCCTACACTCGATCTGATTATTTTGACGGCCGGAAACTATCAAAACAATAAGACATTTCAATATCACAGCTAGGGCATTCGATGAGCATTAGTAAACTTCTTCAGTTTGTTGTGTTCTTTGTATTTATACGTTATCTGCTAACTGTTCACGTTTGAACGAAGGCTGTCACTCGATACAAAGCCGAGACCGGAAATTCACTAATAAGTTAAAAGATACTTAGTGTTGCCACCTACGTGAAGCGTTGTAACAGAACACAAAATTAAGAGCTACTCAAAATAAGGTGCAATTTACGAAAGACTTGCCTTAATTCAAAATACAACACAACACAAATCTTTTTATTACTGTAATGCCATATATCTATGTCTCGCGCTCAAACTTTACAAAAAGGTTGATAATATAGTCCTTATTATTCCATATTATTATTCCACATTCGCTGACAAACGATACGAGGGCCGGAAAAATTGAGAAATAAGAATTTTCAAAACAAAAACTACAACATTCTTTCTATTGCTACATTGCCATATATCGATGTCTCGCGTTTAAATTTTACAGAAAGGTTGATAATGTAGTAGTTCTCGTATTCCATATTCAAAATTGGCTGACAAACGATTTTTTTTTGTTTGTTTATGACCAGGAGAGACTCCATTAGCCGACTGACAAACGATATGAGGGTCGAAAAAAATTGGAAAATAAGAATTTCCCAAAAAAAATTGCAACATTCTTTTTATTACTGTAATGCCATATATCGATGTCCCGCGTTCAAATTCTACAAAAAAGGTGATAATATAGTAGTCTTTCGTATACCATATTTGAAATTCTTTGACAAACGATACGAGGGTCGCAGAAATTGAAAAATAAGAATTCTCAAAAAAAATACAACATTCTTTTTATTACTGTAATGCCATATATCGATGTCTTGCATTCCAATTTTACAGAAAGGTTGAAAATATAATAGTCTTTCGTATACAATATTATTTAAAATTCGCTGACAAACGATACAAGAGACGAAAAAATTGAAACAAGAATTTTCCAAAAAAAAACTACTACATTCTTTTTATTACTGACATGCCATTTATCGATGTCTCGCGTTTAAATCCCAAAGAAAGGTTGATAATATGATAGTCTTCCGTATACCATATTAAAAATTTTCTGACAAACGATACGAGGGTAGAAAAAATTGAAAAATAAAAATTTTCAAAATTTATTACTGCTATGCCATATAGGTATCGATGTCTCGCGTTTAAATTTTACAAAAAGGTTGATAATATAGTATTATTCAGTATACCATATTTAAAAATCGCTGACAAACGATACGAGGGTCGAAAAAATTGAGAGATAATAATTCTCAAAAAAAAAACTACAACATTCTTCCTATTCCAGTTATCCCATATATCCCCGTTGCTCTCCTGTACAATTTACCAATTTCACAAACTGTACAATAAATGTGTATACTAACAACAATTAATTTGTGTTCAAGAATATCGTAATAAATTAGAAGTTTCTTTTATTTTTTTGAAGCAACTCCATCAATGTGAAAATTAAAACCGTACTTTGGTTCATTTTATTGTAATAATCCATTTGTAACATTACCGCACTGTTATAGGTCAAAATAGTGTCACTTTTCTCACGATCGGAGAAAAAAATATTCATTATTTAAAAGGAACTGTCATGAAACTTTCTATGGACCACGGGACCTAATAGTGCTATTTAAAAGTTCCCTCTCCCCCCCTGTACCTTTTGAACGGCTACACTTACATTGATAAAATTTGGAATGTGGAAATAAAGTGTTGTAAGCTTCTTTACGAATGGTAACAGGTGACGTAATAGTAATAGATGAGGTCACAGTGCCACTCTGACCAATAATTTTGAATAGGACCTTATGGAAAGTGATATCTCGTTTGAAGGGCATTGACATTGGCTACATAGCCATATCAATTTAGTTTGGGTTTAAACTAATTTTAACGGATAATTTGAATGAATGACAAAATTATTATTTCACATTTAAATATTGAAGAATTTTCAGTCCGCCTCTGGTTAGTTGTCAAGAAAATTGATGTTTTTAATTCAATAGTATTTGTTGCTTTGCAAAGTTTCTCTAAATAGCTTGAACATTTACTTTTATTATTGTTTAACAAGACGTTTAATAGTTTACATAGGCAAAATGGTACGTACTCAAGCCGACAAAGTAGCAGCTATCTTAATAATTGGTGAATCTAGGAAGACTCCCCATGAAGCGGAACGTTCAATTAATGAAAGATACCCAGATCGCCTTATCTCGAGAACTTATTTGAGGAAGCTTCTTCACAAGTTTGAAGCAACGGGTAGTGTTCAAGATGCCAAACGATCTGGTCGACCAACATTAAGTGATGATAAAAAAATTGATATACTTGCTGAAAGGGTAGTAAACCCTACTTCCTCTTCAACTAAAGTTGCGTCTATCTGTGAAGTACGTGAAAGTACAGTACAGAGAGTTGGCTAAAAATAAATTTTATCCATGCAAGTTAAAAATGGTGCACCACCTTCCGGATGACGACCCCGACTCGAATTCTGTGAATGTATGACAAATAAAATTAGTCAAAACAATTTGTTTTACTGACGAAAGTACTTTTTGCCTCAATGGAAATGTGAATACACAAAATGTAAGGCATCGGAGTGACACAAATCCTCACACCTTTCGTGAACAACATACCCAATTTCCAGAAAAAGTCAATATTTGGGCACGTATTTTGGAAAACCAAATAGTTGGTCCTGTTTTTCCAAATTCAAATTTAAGCGGTGAAGTGTATCTGGAGATGTTACAAAATGCAATTGAGCCGTTAATTCTTGAAATTCCGGAAGATAATCCAGATGAATTCGGCCATCTGGAGATAACATTTCAACTAGATGGTGCTCCTGCACATTATTATGGTGCAGTAAGACGTTACCCAAACAAAACTAATATGACTATGTAGCCAATGTCAACGCCTTTCAAACGAGATATCACTTGCCATAAGGTCCTATTCAAAATATTGGCCAAAGTGGCACTGTGACGTCATCTATTACTATTACGTCACCTGTTACCATTCGTAGATAAGTTTACAACACTTTATTTCCACCCTCCAAATTTTATCAATGTAAGTGTCGCCGTTCAAAAGATAAGAGGGGGGAGGGACTTTTGAATAGCACTGTACATAATTATCTATTTAGTACCCTCGATTATGTTGCTTCAATTCCTTAATCTATGCATTCCAGCATTTTTTACGTTGATTCAACTTATTTACATAAATTCTGGTACATCAAAAATATATAAATTGCTTTAAATCAACAATTACAATATGGAATTTGACGTGAGTTTATTTCATTTAATTATTACATAGTTTCCTAATATTATCCATCCAATTCCGGTATAACAAATGATTTATTTATTAGATTCTGTTATCAAATAATTCCATAATTAACAGAGTTGAATTAAAATAAAATTGTTGAATTAATGGTATATTGACATGATTTAGAGTGAATTTTATACTCAGCCTGTAATGGCAATGAGTATATTGTAACTAAAATTATTAGTTGGTAGGTAACTGGGTGCCTTTTTTATTACAACTATAATGATGTATTCTAACAAAACAGTCTTCTATTTTTTTATATAAAAGATGGGTAAGGTGTTTGTGATGAATGTGAAAAATAGTGTTAAAGATCCCTGCTGCTTGTGAGGGAATGGTCGAATTCGTTTCATTGCCAAGTCTAATATTCTCACAGATCTAAGATTGGAAAAACATGAATACCGCTCTTGGCCTTATTATGCACTTGCGTTCTGTTATACACTTTTGGTGTACGGTATTATGTGACAAACAAAGCGAATACAGCTTGTGTGTTTTTAAGTTGGAGTTATAATGATTGTGATTTATTTTTGAACTGAATAATAGAGAATTGTTGTGCTTACGAATACTGAACTCGAAGCGAGAAAAAGGAGGCTGTAATTCTATTTCACAGGTAAACAAACAGTTGTATACAATGGCTTTCGTAGTTTTGTTTCGTTTGAAAAATTGAAGAGCTATCTCTGTCAAGTTATTTTTAATTATGTAACTATTCAGTCTTCAATCCACCTAATTATACTACGCGTTGTAAACATTTTCATTCATGATCTGTATAAAATATAACATATTAATCTTTTTGGCCAAAACGGCCATTATATCAGTGGCGCCGGTAGCCAATTGTTAAGTTCCAAAAAGGATTAATACAAAAAGGACTAAGACAGCTTTGTTACAGATGTGGAAAAACGCAAATCATGGATAGGAATCACCAAAATTAATGATTGGAAAATGATGCAAGTCCAAGTTAAATTTTCACTTCATTGAAATGTATGTTTTTCAATCGTCAACCCTGGAGTGGACGCGTGTTATTATTTTACAAGAAGGGACGCGTTGGGTCCCACATACCCAAAAACAAAAACCTAATATTTCTCAAAATCAAAGATATTCTTAAAAAATTGTATCAAGTGGTTTCAATGTAGTTAGAAAAGAACATAAAAAACTGCAAGCAAAAATATTTTGATTCAAAAAAAAAAATTAAACCAAGATTCACATAAACAATATTTTTTGGTAAGGTTGCACTGAACACCCTGTAGAAATGTTATTCCGCAAATGTCATTGCACAAACTTGGCACACACATACAGTATGCTCTAAACAAATTAATTTTTGACGAATACGGCACTTGTATCGCGTTTTGCGATCTTTGCAGAATGCGTTTCTGTCACGTTTATTTCCCACTACTGACACTGGCATCACCATTTCAGTTCCAGTAAATGTCTCTGCAGATTGTCTAATTTCTCTTGGTAGGAAATCAACTCACTTTCTCTCTAACGTAAGGATATATTATTCTAAAGGAAAAAATAGTTTTAGTACCTGTGTGTAGCTATTTTATGATATGAATAATTTTGGTGCACAACAATAAAACTTACACAAACAGACGCGTTGGGTCCAATAGACCGATATCACTCCTAGAACCTATACTATTCACTTCACAGCGCTGAAACCACTAATTAGCGTACATTCTAATCTAACTTGAAGGTACTGAGGCGCACAGACCTCAATGTCGTCTATGGCAAAAGCATCAACAATATTAAAGTCTCCTTGGGCCGGAGGGACCCGACGCGTCCACTCCAGGGTTAAAGCCTTCCAACTCTCCTCTTCCATACGTGGAATAACGTTAAAATTACTAGGTGTTCTATCATATTTCACTAATTCTATCCAGTACATAACATTGAAATATAGCAGAGATAAACTTAACTGTTTATGAGGCGAGCAGAAATTAAATTTGGCTTGTTCATATCGGCAATTTCTCTCCCTGTGTAGAGGATATAGTGTCGTGAATAATATTTATATCCTTTCAGAGCTGTTTTTTGTAGTGTTAGCTCGAATTCGTAAGTGTTTCACTGGCAAATCTCCAAACGGCTTCTTCTCTATTCCTTCATTGAGTCTGCCTTCCATAATTGCCAGTAGATAACAATATTTGCGCTTATATCTTAGAGATAGAATTTCCGTTCCACACTTTTTTTACTATGTTAATATTCATAACTGCTTTTGAAAAACATTAAGTAATATGTTATCATTTATTTTTGTGTCATGATGGTGATGGTAATCCAATTATGGATAACAAAGCACTATCTAGTCATCAACGTCCTTATCTCGTCAGTGAAACATTCGATTGTTCACTAATAATTCACCCGCATTCGCTTTTAAACACTACACAGGTTCCTGTGATTTGGATCTCCTCAATCTCGGGACAAGATGTTGGTAATAAAGCGGCTATAGAGCTTCATCGTTGTCATTAAGGTGAAGCTTCCCTACTTTTTCCAATAAATTGATATTTTCATTGTTTCATTTACGGTAAGTTCATTTACGATGAGTTTTCAATTTTGACATTTGTAGTAACAATTACAGCCACTGAACAAAATCTTAATATCGAAAGTGTAAATGAAATAATTAATTATATAAAGGGGGAAGTTACGGTCCAAAAGTTGGCTGCCGTGTCCGGGATTGCTGGACTTATGTCTTATGTTGTCAAAATCAGACAATTTTATCAGAATTTCCTGTGTTGGTTTGTCGTTTTAATTCGTTTTCCATAGTTTGTTATTTCTTGAGTAGAATAATATCTGTTATTTTCATAACTATTTAAAAGAGAGTATTGAACACTGCGTCGCAATGCATAAGTCTTTATCAAGTGGTTGCAAGAAAATGGTAACATCCTTAATATAATAATTTGAGAGAGAACGAGATAACGGTGGACCGCTTATTCCTATCACTTCTGTTAGTGTAAGCTTTCCATAAATATGGTTTTAAATGAAACTAACTGTTTCTAAATGACTCCACAATATATTTGAAAAAATGTTTAAATTGCAATTTACACATTTTTTCAAATATATTGTGGAGTCATTTAGAAACAGTTAGTTTCATTTAAAACCATATGATGAGTAGATTCCACGAAGTGAGGGTTTATACAGTTAACTCAATTTCCATAAATACATTGGTACGTGCCTAATACCTACAACAATAAGGGTGTAATTCAACATGTGCATGAAAATAACATTTTTCAGTTAAACTTATTGTTTCAAACTTGGACATCTCGAAATTTATGTATTTACTTATCAACATTTTATGTCTGCTCTTATTTTCGAGTTGAATGTAAATTTATACAATTAACAACCCATCAACATAATTTTATGCCTAAAGCTGGAAACAAATTACAACGTGACAACCATGTAAGACATCTGTCATGTTTTGTTATTGCAAACTTATTGTCAGAGATAAGGAAGGTTAGAGAAAGCCAACTCCCTACTTCCTAAGAAGAATTGTGTGCCGAGCCCCATCTATTGAAATATCTCAAATATATTGTGTCTTCAAAAACAGTATTCTGTAAATTTTCAAGTATCCTCACCCGGGAAAATTAAATTAGTTATGTAGTTTTCTTGTACCTCACGTCTATTCTCAAAAAGTGACGTTTTTTGTCGCATGCGAGATTATACTTTTGTCAATCAACAACTATACAAAAATGTACAATATCGCTTGCGACAAAAGATGTCACTTTTTGGGAATAGACCCCCTGAGTTGGCAAAAAAATATCTTCTGTAGGTTGTTTGTGGCATATTCCCAATAAAAACAAACGAAATAGTGGGAAAAAATGAAACAAATATTTTAGAACATGAGTATATTAACCATTATTTATATTATTAACAAATATACAAGTACATAACCTAACTGAATATAAAATAAACGGCAATTACCTTCTCGAAGTTTTATCACTACACCTCGAAACACAACACGTTCGTAGTCTTTTAGCCATTTTGAACTCAAATCTCAAATTTTCACAAGCTTCTAGCAAACACCAATATCACACAAAATACAGTACCACGTTATCTACTAAACTGTCAAAACACCACTAAGACAGAAGACAGATGCATCATCTCAGAGGTTAGAGACACAGAACAGAGAGAAAAGTACGTCTTACAGCGCCATCTATCGGAATATCTCAATTAAACTTGGTACTAAAGCTGGAATTAGCAGTGCACACCCCGTGCTTATCGTAAATAACAGCTCGTATCACCAGACTACGTGAAAGCCTCAATCAACTGGAGCTGATCTCAATAGCTAACAGTAAAAGCAGGAAAACGAAGAAAGCATATAAAAAAGGAAAGTACCGTGACACTCTATGAGTTATTTTTCAGAGAAATTAGCCAAAACAAGTCACTGACAAGAGAAATCATGGTTTGGGTTCCAAATATTTTCATTATTGATAATATACATAGTTAACAGCAATTCAAAGTGGTTCACAAAGAATATAGAGGCTTGAAACAGTGGAAGTCTAAAAAACAAAATCATAAGATGAAATATATAGAAGAATGATCCCATTAGATCAGATTACAAATGGGTCGATTGGCTCAGCTGGTCACACTGCGATCCTTTTTGCATGCCCTAAATTCATATTTTAGTCCACGAGATTTATGTTTTTGAGATAGCCTTGAATCCATTTTGAAGCCAAGTTTGTTGGATGACATTCACTCCTTCGCGAGAGCATCTGCAATCCCATTTTGGACAATTCCTCCATGCAAAGTTACTTTGTTCTGTCTAGCTAGCGGCTCGAGGAACTGTTTGCAGTTCCACATTCATTTGAGCTTATAAATGCACAGTGAACTAATCTCGTCAATTCAAGAACAAATGACACTTATAAATTCAACAAATTATGAAAGTAGCAGTTAAATATACCACATAAACTCAGCTGGCAGCTTGAGCCTCTGTATAAATCCACCGAGCTCTATATGGCATATTTTAAGATATAAAATCTTATCCGATGATTCCTGTATAATATTAGTATGCTGTCAGTCGATTTACATACAGTAAGTAAATCGCGGAGATTTTCAGCAGAATCATAATCTGTTTGTAGACGTAGTAGATACATATCCGGGGTGAAAAAATGGCTTCGCATCTTCAGGCAGGGTCTATGCGAGGCTCATACGCCCTGGAATCTCGAAACGGTAAAAGCTATTCCTGCTTTGCTTCCTTTCCGTTATCCCTCAAAGCACATGCAGTAATATAGTCCAGTCCAGAGGTGTAGGTTTTATTCCGATGTTAATATAATAATCTTTTCGCAATAACGGTTTTATAAGCCTCAAAATCTCAGCTACTTTTTTCATTCTTAGATATATTGAAGAGGTTTTTTGTAGTATTTTGCTAATTTCCACACAAAGCATGAATAATGGTAGATAATGACACTTGATTTTCTTGAGAATCGTTACCACTTATATGACGTTTGATGGAAACGAATATAATGTTGAAAAATTGGGCACGTTCTTTTTTACATCAATTATTCACAATTGGTTAAATGGCGTCAGTCTCCGCTGCAACGACATGTTAGAGTAATCAGTGGAACATAAATAAACGCAGTTGTTGTTTGAATCATCTGACCACTGACAATCTATTTCTTAGTTAATTTTTGTTATTGGCCAGATTTCACGAAAAGTGTTGTAGTTATTTTAGCCTCTAGATCTAGGAGTGGCAGTTCATCTGATAGTTCCACTTGTGATTTTTCAAATTTCTGACGCTGTTAGTAGCGCCGTCAATACCTTGTTACCACATTTCAAATAAATTTCTATTAATTCGTCCATTTCTTTGACCGCTTCAAAAAATCGCTAGTTTTTTGAGGTTGAGCTACATTTTGTGGACCTCCAAATTTATCCACCACCTCGATACAACGGTGGAGTGGTTTGCAATTTTGGTTGATGCAACAGTAATAAATTAACGCGTCATTTCTTCAATCTACAATCCACCAATGAATATAAAAACGCCGCAGTTGGTCGATTGGTGGATCTACAGGTGAATGGAAGAACGTGGCTAATCATTTAAATAAAGTTTGTTAACTGCGGAACAAACGTCAACGTCAAACCAGAGATCAAAGGTATTAATTTTTTTGGTATTTGTATTTGTTTGGTTGAGTATTTTGTTTTGCTGGTTTTTGTGTATCTTTCGTCAGTAGTGGTGGACTTTTTAAGAGAAATTAAATTCAGTGGAAGCATCAAGTTTACTTCATTTTTTTGTTGTGTAAGCGATCTTATGAATCCCAAATACAAGGAAACCTCTCAATAGTTGCTATGAAAAACCTCTCTTCGAAATTCATTTTGATGTTGTATAAACCCTTCAATATTGTGAATACTGCTCATATATTATATACTATGAAGTCTAAACTGACCCAAGAAGAGGGAGACTAGTGTTTATACCATTTGAAAGAATTGACCCGAACAGAATTTTTAAGTAGGTATTTTCCAATCAGGGTTGCCAACTTTATTATAATAAAAATAGCTTATAGCTTATGAAAATAATCGCCGAAATCGCCAGTTGCCATGGAGTGAGCGAAGTGAGCAAAAAGCGCGCCGCAGGCGAAAGTTTTTAAAATCGGCGATTTTTTTTTCGAATCGGCGATTTTTCTGAATGATAAAGAATGACATATTTTAGTAATTGTGCACTTATCATGCGATCCATATTTTATGAAAATTTTTCTTGGTACTTACGTATTTTGACCTTAAAAACACGAATTTCATAATATAATAGTGAACATATCTCTAGTTTTCGAAATAATTGATGCCAAACTTTGAAATTTCACCTTCTATGTATGGCAAGCTTTGGGCAAGTATTGTATCTTCGTAGATCCCAGGACATATTACATACATTTACCATTGTTAATTATGATTTTTGTCTGAGAAAGGCATCATGAGTATATTTTTTTTCCATAATTTTCCTATTTATTTCATCAACTGGCCTACATAAACAACGGCCATTTTGATAACCTCTGTGCGAATCTTGAGCGAATAAAGGTGCATTCATAGCTGCCTTGTAGCAAAACGATATGTGTTCTCTCTCTTCAATACATGTCAAAAAGAAAGATAGATATCAATATAATAAGGTGAAATTTCGAACTTTGGCATCGATTATCTCGAAAACTAGAGATATTATGAAACTCGTGTTTTTTAGGTGAAAATACGTGAGTACCAACAAAAATTTTCATCAAAATATAGATCGCATGATAGGTGAAAAATTACCCATATTTTTCTCAAGTTTGTATCTCTGCCCACATTAAGATCTATGGTGTTCCATCCCATTCCCAAAACAATCTTGCTCCTATCCTGCTCCCGAGGTGAATACATGTCATATATGTCAACCGTCAACATTTTATTTCTGCGGGAAATTCGAAGGGCGTCAATAAGAAGGCACTAAAACTAACATTTTTATTGAACAAAAAATAAAATAGCAGAACATAAAACACGATTCACAATAGAATAGTAATTTACTCAGAAAGTAAATCCGCCCAAAATAGCCAGAGAGAATAACGAATATCGCCAAAAAAATAGCCCTTAGCCGAATCATAAATAGAACCGCCTCTCAAGAAAAATAATAGCCCAAATGGCGATTAATCGCCCGGGTTGGCAACCCTGCTTCCAATTGACAAGAGATTGACAATATTGACAATATTAGTAGCCAGACAAATCGCTAGTATGAAAAATATCAGAATTCACAACTATTTATTGGAACTTGGAACCATTGAATTGGAATTATGTTCAAGCCTTCGGTAAGAGACAGTCCAAATAAGCTCGAATATAGTCCAGTTTTGGCGAATATGTTGCTTACTTATTGAAATCAGAATTAAGTACCTAATCCTCCGAAACTTCATACTATTTCCATGGTAAAAATAATAATACTTAATGAATAAAAGATAATTCTACGGATGTTTCCGTTGATATCAACTATGTAAAAGCCCTGTAAATACGACGGCTATTTTTTAAATATGTAGTCAAGAGAGCGATTGGAAAATAACATAACACCTTCGTAATTGGCATAAAAAAAACGTTAGAAAGCCTTTTACTCAGATCCTTATTAGGTACTACGCTAAATATAACGTTGTTCGCGAAGTTCCATCAACTAATACATAATGTATTTTGTTAACCACTTCTCTTTTATGTTCTAGCCAACCTTCCGTTAACTCCCCACTTAAATTTTCTTTAACAATAACTTGGTGTAGATTATTTCGTCTCTAGCACGACAGCCACTTGCTTTGTTTGATTCATTTGAAAACGTGATTAATGTTTGATATTTCCATAATCTAATTTATTTTCTTTTCTGGATAGAAGCTTGCCATTATCGTTGGACTGATTTC
Source organism: Galerucella tenella (assembly GCA_910591685.1). Classification (NCBI taxonomy): domain Eukaryota; kingdom Metazoa; phylum Arthropoda; class Insecta; order Coleoptera; family Chrysomelidae; genus Galerucella; species Galerucella tenella. The sequence continues at coordinate 17,842 of CAJUYH010001889.1, forward strand.
GTTCAAAGCGTTACCTACTGATTATATTCCGTTACGCGTTGAATAGTTATTGTTGGGTACATTATGTAGTAATTGTTGTTTGTACTAGAAAGGGCATACAGAAACACGAAGTTAACAGACTTTTTCCATCGTTCCAGGAAAAGTTAACACGGTAGTTGTGATACCTTAACTCTTGAAGATAAGGATGGTCGAGATGTTGGGTTAGATTAGATTTGTGATGAGTGGGTCTATTGGGTCTTCCAAGTATATTGTGGTTCATATTTCACTAAACAAATTCATCAGCTTATCAAATCCGCTTAGTTTATTTGGTATAGTTAGAATAATACCCTTCTTGGTGTGCGCCATCGATTGTTAATGTCTTTCTAACACATTACGTAGAAAGAAATGGAAAAAAAGGCAGGTCTGTGATTAATCTTAATCAAAATATCACAATAATGGACCGTTTAAATGTATTACAAACGTTAACCCTAATCTTTGACTTACAAAAATTTGATTGGTTGATGTTTAGATTACGCTCAAGCTCAACCAATCAATCAAGAGTTTAAAATACTATGAAGGCGTTACTTTCGTATCGGCAATAAGTCTTACGTCTTTTTCTACTGTCACACTGACAGTTCTTGACAGGTCTGTACTTTGTTTGTTACGGTCAATTATTATACAGGGTGTTTCTTAAGTAATCTAAAATATTATATGGGGCGCTTCGTTACTCAATTTTAAGACGAAAAGTTCATATAAACATGTGTGATAGGTGTTGTCGTTTATGAGATACAGGGTGTTGAATTTATTGTAATAAGTCAGTTCTGATTGTACGTGAAATTAATTTTTCCCGGTGACGCTACTGGTTTTTAGAAGTAATACGCAAAAACATGCTTATTCTAAGTGGCCTTTGTAGCAACGTTGACAAGTGTCAAATTTGAAAACCAACGCAAAAATCGTACATTTTTACTTGATTGACTCTGTGTTCAGTTAATATATGCCAGTGTTTACTAATGTTGAAATGGCTAATATGCATTTTTTGTACGGATTAGCGAATGGTAATGCCTTAGAAGCTTGACGTACGTATGCCCAGCGTTATCCAAATAATCGTTTACCATGTTCAGATACGTTTACTAAGTTACATATTCGTTTACAAGAAACTGGAACTTTTGCTAAATCGAAGAATATTATTGGACGACCCAGAACTGTGAGAAATCCCCAATTGGAAAACCAGATTCTTCAAATTATTGACCAACATCCAGAAACGAGTACAAGAAAAGTTGCAGATGAAGTAAATGTTAGTAACAAAACTGTTTGGAATATTCCAAAAGATAATTTATTGTATCCATATCACGTTTAACGTGTTCAACATTTGTTACCTACTGACTATCCATTACGCATACAGTATTGTCAATGGATTTTACGTGAAATCGCGAACAATCCGAATTTTGTTGCCAATATTCTATTTACGGATGAAGCCAACTTTTCTAGACATGGGATTATGAATTTTCATAATGACCACATATGGGCAGATGTAAATCCACATACCATAAGTGTAAAACTATTTCAACAAACATTTCCGGTCAATGTTTGGCTTGGCATCATCGATGATTATTTAATTGGTCCATTTTTCCTTCCTGTACGGTTAACCGGTGAGACATACCAACATTTTCTAGAAAATGAACTTCCACTTCTTTTGGAAGATGTACCTATTATTATTAGAAGGCGCATGTGGTTCATGCATGACGGAGCTCCTCCACATTTTTCAGTGATTGTACGCGAGTTTTTAAATAATGTTTTTTCAAAACATTGGATCGGACGAGGATCTCCACACCCGTGGCCCCCTAGATCACCTGGACACAATCCTCTGGATTTTTGTGTGTGGGGATATTTGAAATCGCTTGTTTACACAACACTGATATTAAACGTACAAGATCTTCAAAATCGTATCATAGACGGCTGTAATGTTATTCGTAACAATCCTGGTATCTTCGAACGTATTCGACAATCCATTAGACATCGAGCGGATGCTTGCATTTTAGCTGGATGTGGACATTTTGAACATTTGCTCTGAAATGTATTATTTTTCCTTTATGTTTAACACATGTTGCTTGTAATAAAATAATAAAAAAATATAAATCAGTAGCGTCACCAAGAAAAATTAATTTCACGTACAACACCCTGTATCTCATAAACGACAACACCTATCACACATGTTTATATGAACTTTTCGTCTTAAAATTGAGTAACGAAGCGCCCCATATAATATTTTAGATTACTTAAGAAACACCCTGTATAATATGAAAAGTGAATATTAATCTTATTGTTTTATTTATAGGAATAACAAAAATATGCATGGATACACGGAAAAACATCAGTATTTTGAAAGTTCTCAAGTATTTTCAGTTAGAAAAAGAAGCTGGTAATTATTAATTGCATAGCCTTTTCGAATTTGGCTAAATACAATCCTGATGATCTTATGTATCAAATTTAAGGTTAGCTTTATGTCAAAATAGCAAATAAATTAAGCGACATGCCGAAAACCCGGATATACGTCACAAACGATGACGCACACCAAGAAGGGTATTATTTTAACTATAAATGATATTTCCAAGGGCGAAAGAGAGATAGAGTTTGTTCAGCCATCCTTTGCCGTTACATCATAGTCGGTGACGTATTCTGCTGTTTTACGTATGTCCCTTATTACTTGAATGTTATTTTCTACTTAACCTCAAAATTATAATCAATGACATTATGTTAAGAATTGTTTTAAAAATATGACAACTGAACTGTCAAAAGTAACAGATAAAATTTATGTCGACCTTAGATAAGAAATACGTTAATGACGACATAATTCCGTCTCATCCAATTCATGAATAAGAGAGCAAGCTGGACAATGCATTTTTTCACTTAACGGTATGACGTAACGGCAAAGGATGGTTGAACAAACTATACCCCTCCAAACATCATGGTGGGATAGTCACAGTACATGCATTGCTGTTATATCTCCTTTCAGACAGTCACGACAGGTAAGATTTTCCGACAGTCCAGATCTTACTATATGACGGCTACAATAATTGCTGTTAAATGGTCTGGTAGATAACAGCTAACACTTGTTTGGATTGGAAACATTTGTTGAAGCTTTCGAATGAATCAATCTTGGTAAATCATGCCATGCCCTGTGGCCAATTATTATGATTCGATATTTAGACATGTCTTGATCTCTCATTGGCCACGAAATGTTTTAGCTGTAAAATATAATATGTTTGACGTGATTATCAATAACTTGGAGAAGACTAAACACGACCCTTTCGAAAACCTCTTGATATTGTAACTTCAAGTTTTGTAACTGATGATTCTAAAAAATGCTCCTTTTAGTTGGAAAACAAGGTATAGCATGGGAAGAACCCAAATAAATTCTATTCATCTGCCTAAGATGAGAAATATAATGGTGCCTTGTTGATTGCATATAATTCTGTCGAATGAATAGTGAGTTCTTGCGGTAATCAATAACCCATTATTCCGTTACTTATTACTAACCTCTGCGGAGAAGTCAGTTCATGATCTGTCAGTGTATATGTTTACAGTTTTGATAATTAGCTTTGAAATTTTGTAGTATAAATTGTCAAGGATGATCATGTTCGTTGAACAAGCTCCGTTCAGTTCTGCAGTTTGGTGAATGCAAAAACCCAGAAAAACATGGATTGTTGCTATGATAAGACATTACTGGTGGGAGTGATTTTTCCATAAAACGAGGATAATTGATGGAAAGACTTGAGTTTATTTCAAAAAGTAGCAATATTTGAAGGGTGTGTTCCATTGGGAGGGAATTGCGTATAGGAGACTAGAACTTTATGGGAAATTATAGGGGTAATCCTTCCGATTCTGTATTTCTTCCCATCACCGTTCTATCTTGCATTTAGATGAAATTATACAGTATTCGAAGTAAAAATGATCGTGGTTTGAATAAGAGCCATAGCAAATAAAGAATAGTGAGTAGATATACAAAAGCGTTTCCCGTAACTTGCTAAAATAAACGTTGTTAATCCCAGTTGAGTGCACATATAATGGAGCGATATGGAATTGAAATGGGTTGGAAAAATTGTCCATTAAAACAAAATTCTTGGTATTCGCCGAGCAGCCAATGTAATAGGTCCTATTTCACTCTCGGAGCAAAATTAGTTCGGTTTTTGAAAAGACCCGAACTGAATGATCTATTCTCGTTTAAATGCGCTCCTATTGTATGCTCGAAGTAATTAGAATTTATGGGAATATGCATTTTGCATACAGAAATATTTGTTGCAGTATGTGCTAAATCCTCTTTATTCAACAATTCTCAGAGTTGGAAATAACCCTTTCATTTATCTGGTAATCATAACGGAATAGTAGGGTGAAGCTCAAAATACTATCTCGTCGGTACATTATTCATAAACTGGAATATTTAGTGGCCATTCATAATTTTAGATTTTGTCGTCGTACACGTATTCTGATTCAATCTTTTGAGCATAATGCTAATCAAACACCAACTGCGTTAAATCTGTTATACGAAATTCACTCATTATTATATAGCTTCTATGAGATAATTTCCTTTGATAATTGCATTCACCAGAAATTTATTACTCAGAGATTATTTTTGTTCTTCCATTTCGGTTATTCTCATATGATGTTATATCTTTTATAGTTGATGCTCTCACTCTCAAAGTAGTCTTTATCAATTATCATTCCATTAACCGAGATGGTTTTTTGGTTTGTGTTTAGATGTAGGGATAGCGTTATTGTCGCGCTCTTAACATTTCCTTTACTGATAAAGTACTTATCAGAGCTTCTGGACGGATGATATCTACCTTGAACTGATGAGGCACAAATACGCCGAAACCGATCTAGAAGTGATATTGTCCCTTCTAATTAAAAACCAGAAAGGTTGGTTATATCTTGCAGATATACCCAGTTACCCACCCCGCTCAACTTAGAAGTGAAATTCAATATTCTCCGTGGCATGGAGCGAGAGAAGTAGTTATTGCTTCTTAATCAACGGTACAACGGTCTGCTCTTTCAAAAGTGATATTCAAATTTGGAAGGTGTTATAATAGTATTAAGATATTATCTTTGATAACACGCTCTACTGAAATGACAATGACTGTGATTAGGTAAAAACGATTTCCCTTCGCAATGGAGCTTCTTCTGAATGTTCACACAAAATTTTCAATATGAGGGTCTAGACCTGCGTCAAGTTATTATTAAAAAAATTAATATCTGGATAAGTATACATTTTAAATTATAGTGTTACATCGAAACTCGTGGAACTCGAAAAGTTGAGAGAAAACAGGGTGTTACGTTTAAAATAAGAGAGTGATCGGTCATTTTAAGTACATTTTCCACGGTGCGAGTTGGCGCTGCAACTCTAAAAAGTTGCTTGCAGCTTGGCGTTTCCTTTTTTCGTTGGGCGCGTCGGTCGCATGAATTGGAAGTTGCTTCAGTTTCGAGCGAGAAGTCGCTGTCCCAGCAACAAATCGCTGCGATTTGACGCAACGTGGAAAATAACTTCAGGTACAACCGGAAGGAAAATGTATGTCAATTCATAAATTCGCCATAGCCTCCCATCTATACCAATTTTTATGGAAATCATGTAAATAGTCTCCAATATAGAGTGTGAGCTCGTCGTGAAAAACAGCCTGTATATCAATGTCAAGCTTCATTCCTCTTGAGATAAATAACATTTGATTTTAATAATTGAAATGTCAATACTATGTATTACTTTCCAATGAAACTTCTTCGCTAAAACGTTGGAATTTTTCATTCTTACCGTACCATTCTTACCGTAGCTAAAACTGGAAGCTAAGTGAACAAAGGGAAAAGATTGAATGGCAAAGGATTTAGTTTGATAAATTGTAAATTTAACCGTCACTCTTCCTGATGTATTCCAATTGGAGTATTACGCTTTTTTTGACGGGAAGTTCAGTGGTCCAGAAACACCAGAGCTGATATTTAATGTCGCATTTCACGTTAAAATTCAATATATTTCAAAAGCACGGAAAGAACCTTATTTTGTGACACTTATTTCATGAAGTGTTTGACGCATCATGAAACTCTATCAGAATGTATTATTTGTATGTGCATGTATAATGGCCTGGGTATTTCGGTCCCACCGCTTGAAGTGTTTGAATCACAACGAAATAAAAATAGTACATAATAAACATTCCCACAAAAAGGCCAACACTTTCTCTGGGGCTTAATTATTAACGCATTTCAGCTGATATAGAGTTTGTTCAACCATCCTATGCCGTGACGTCATAATTGGTGACGTATTCTGCTGTTTTACGTTTGTCTTATATCAGTTGAATGTTGTTTCACACTTAACCTCAAAATTATAATCAATGACATATTATGTTGAGAATGGTTTTCAAAATATGACAACTGAACTGTCAAAAGTAACAAATAGAATTTACGTCGACATTAGTTAAGAAATACGTTAATGACGTTACAATCCCGTCTCAGTAGCTGATTGATTTTACTTTTGTGATTCATATTCATAGCTTCGCTCAGTATAACCACCGACACCAACTACCGACAAGTAAATTCACTTGCGCCTTACACGTCTGTATCATAATATAACATTCAATACTCGATTTAAACTATCTAGAACTCGCCAGACGATAGGAGGGGTGAGGAAATTTATGGTAACCCATAAATCGACAAAGTGAATTTACTTGTTTGTAGTTAGTGTACGGTGGTGAAACAAAACAAAACATGTGGCCGCAGGGAGATTGGAACAGTATCAACTGTTTACTAGACAGGCGCTTCAACCAACTAGGCCACGGCGCCAGCTACCTGTTGATATTATAATATTATCAATATCAAGCAAAAAGATCAAGTTTTGTGAATGTTTATTTTATTCTATGTATAGTATTTGTTGTTATAGCGGCAACATAAATACATCATTTGTGAAAATTTCAACTATCTAACTGAAGTGTTCATGAGATACAGCCTGGTGACAGACGGCTGGATGGACACCGAAGTCTTAGTAATAGGGTCCGTTTCTCACCCTCTGGGTACGGAGCTTTAAAAATGGAATTCTGAACATCCTATGATCCGAAAACAGACTAAAATCCAAATAGAATCTAAAAGATCTAGATATATATCTAGATCTTTTAGATAGTATAGTATATTTTCTGCAATAATATCAGGGCATTTTAATTGAAGAAATTTATTCAGTGTAAGTACTTCGGTTGGAGTTATATTCAGTAGTGGAAAGAATTTTAGACACGAAAAAAACGTTTTAAAGTCACACAGACAAATCTATTATGAAAAAGATTTTTTTTTTGGGTTGGTATCAATAATTCGTTCTGCATTGAAAGAACACCGGATTTGAACCGAACATCGATAAAATGTTGGAATTAAAATCTATCTGGAATAGTCTACGAGTCACGACGAACAAAAACACTGAACGACCATTATTTAAATTTCATATTTCCATACTGAATATAGATTAGCTCGGATACACTGGTAAAACTGTGGATTCCCGAAGGATCCTCGGCAAGCTTATCTCTCACAACGATATTTTTTTTTGAATTTTGATATTTCAACCTGACGATTTCCCGAATGGAAGGGTATATATCCTGGAAATATTCGAATAATCAGTACATCACAGGAATAATATTCAACAAAACATTGAACATTGTGTTTAGTTGGGATTGTAACGAATATTAATACTACAATAATCAAACTTAAACATAATAAGAAGGAACTAGGTTCTTCCGGAAAAACCTATGGTTCTGGTAGACTTCACAGATAACCCACTTAGGAAACTGACCCGTGGCGCCACTACGACAAAATATTTGTACGGGGTTAGGTAACTCTAATACCTTTAACAAGAATATTTCATTTATTGCAAAATGGCATTTATGGTTCATTTTTTGATGTTTCATTAGAAGCTACTCTACATTATAACAATAATAACAATCAAATAGTCAAATTGAATGATTTAATAGTAGGTAATTATATATAACGTTCGCCAATAATTAATTTCTGCCATAGACAATGGTTATAGGTTATTAATTTATGAGCATTTAAAATTCCTATTGAAGATAATTTATTAGAGATATGTATTGAATATTGATCAAAATCAGGGTAAGTCCTCTTTCATTATACCTTCTCATTTATGTATTTAAATGAACAATAACATTTTATAATTATTTAATTTGGTATGGGGTTTTATTTTAAACTTGATAATAATAAATACAGTTGATTCCTGTCTCATTACTTATTAACTTGACTCTCTCTAATTTATACTATAACAATTTACCAACATTTGTTTCAATTATTATTCCTATGATTCGATATCATTTCAATATAATATGTATAACATCATGACAAACCAAAAGATGGAATTTCACAAGTAGCAGTAAAGGAGGGGCATTGAAAGAACTTAAAAAACATTCACACGAGTGGACTATGCATAAATTAAGAAATAACTTTACTAGTGAAGACTATAGTCGATAATCCTGGAACTATATCATCCAGTAGCTAAATATAGGATTTTAACTTGAGAAAGCTGTTCTTCCAGGATCTTCTCTGTCCCTGGAACTTTACTTGGTTTAGGAACTGTGGACGAGAACTTTATTCGACCCAGGAATTTAATTTAGGGCCGTGTGTTATCAAGAAAACACTGGTTATAGACTCTTTGCGAATAAAATGAATGGTTTTCATATCTAAAGTACTTTTATAATCCCCATATCAGAATATTGTTAGCTAACACTACTAGTCAAACAGTTGAGAACAAATTAAGAAGGATTTCAAGAGTCAGCTACGGAATGTAACAAGTCGCCGAATGAAAAAAAAACAATACTCCAGTTCTTATACTCTCAATCTCAATTCATGACCTAATATATGACATAAGACTACGAACCACTCATGACAGAGACTAAATTCGCGATATAATGATTAAAAAATAGCCCCCCTAAGTGATTTCAATAGTTGTTATCTGTATTATCGATTGGATCTTGTAAATGGATTACTAGTTCACGCTAATTGAAACTGTAAATGTCATACTATATCCCAAATCTGGGTCAAAATTATATTAAATATCTTAGACCCATTTCGCAATTAGAACAGTTTGGATTTTATACGAATTGATTCTGAATAAATGAATTGCTTTGTTTTGGATTATGTCCACAAACGCTTCAGATAGGTGAAATTTTATTTATGGTGATATCAAACCGTACCTATAAGTTTCTCAGCGGAAAATTTATCTTTGGTTTCAAGTCGATTGTGTTTCGAGCAGAGACGATTGTCGCTATATACCTTCTATTGATGTAAACATCTGGAAGGGGTATACTGAGCAGAACATATTATAAAATTCACTGATAGCCTGGTGAAAAACTGTGAAGAATCTTCGAATAGGTTAGCAAGAGACAAACTAGTGGTCCATATAGAAGACGAAGCTTCTGAAATAGAGGTAGAAAATATGGTAAATTGTACCGGGTGGCCAACTAAGAACGGCCGTCGGCCATACCTCAGGAGTGGATTATAGCACAGGTTCGGAAAACAAAAATAGCCTAGAGAAACGCCTGGAAATCATTTTCAGAATTGTAGGTCCACCGCTAGAGGGCGTATTTGACAGTTAAAATTTTAAAATGCAAAGTTTTCAAAATTTACTCATTAGGGAGCATATTAAATATTATAATCAGATTCCTCGACAAATTTTTATAGGACAAGCTTAAGTCTATCTCTTCAAATGAGGGGTGGGGGAAGTAGGAACCTTGTTACGAAGAAACGCCTGTAATTCACCGTACAAAGCTAAACCCCCGTATGTGCAAAACAATAAAAATGGCGTAAAATAACAATTAAACTTCAATGTATAATATAGCTTCACCTAATGGCTTCAAATTATATAACCTGTGTTACAGTAGAAGAAATGGACGAGTAAATTCATGTTTTTATGTGGAAACCTCCATATTTTATCACTTTCATAAAATAGAAACCCATACGGTGAATATCGTTATGAAAAATGAGGCCTTATACTAGGGACAATACCTGTATTTTGATAATACGGTGATTGTAGCTATATTAATTAGGATTTGTACTAGGAGGAAAGGTAAAAATGCCGGGTTATTCCTAAGGAAACAACCAATTTCTTGCCATCCAATTACAGTAAAGCAGCTATACAGTTCAATTTTAATATTATACACAAATATGCGGCAATAATACCCAATAATCAAGTTAAAATAGAAACATCCCAACATTGTTTTTTTTTTTTAAATATTTTTTTCAGGTAGTCACAGCCAAAACTTTCTCTATTTTCTGGTATTATATCACCAAGATTTTTTAGGATGTTTTCCACTTTACTTTTTCCAAACCCGTTGGGTTGTGATTTAGTTAAAGTTGGTTGTGATGGGTCTGGAATGTCCAAAATATATTTTTTTTTGCAAAAAATAGAGTTTTCCCCAGTTATCATTATTATTTCTTCCAAAATATAACTCATACTCATACATAAAGGAGATGTCTCCCAGTGACCTGTCCACCTTCCTGAGAAGGACAGGATGGACAATGACCTAGGAGGAAAACTCCTCGGGAGAATGTACAATGGGTCACATGTGGCCTAAGTGCTGTGAGCCTACACACTCACCCTCCCTACTCTACAGATACAAAGAACTCATACTCATTACGTTTGATTAACTTTTCAGTAATTTATTTTAGAAATGTACAGTTTCGGAGTTTCTTTTTCAACTTTAGCTACAGAAGGCACATTTTTCCACAGTTGGAAATCTTCAAGTTCCATTTTTTCAACATTGACCCTCCTTTCTGACTAGATATTATCGGCATACTAAGACAATTAGAAAGAAACACGTACGAACACGCCTGAAATATTGTAGACGCTACGCGTAATAACCGTATTTGAATTTTACTAAAGAAAATCTACGTATTTGATTGCAAGTACGTGTTTATCCCATAGTGAAACAAAAATACGTGAATTTTTCTTAGCATTTGAGGCATTTTTTGCAAATACGGGTAAAAAAAGGATCGTTTTTTAGCGTTTTTGAGCAAAATACGAGGTTCTAGCATAGAAAAGATCCAAGTTTTTAATATTTTTATTATACCAGACACAATATCTCATTCTCCGTTTTTTTTTTTCAAATACGGGGGTTTAGCTTTGGACGGCAGAATTCCGGTTCTGCTTGACCGATTTCAATAAACTTGATGTTGTTTGAAAAATATTTGAAATTTGTGAATATGAAGCACTCTAGAGAGCGCTGTTTTATTTTTTTAAATATTGTGTTTTCTCGTAACAATTTTAAATGGAAGCATACAAATTGAAGTGGACCTTTGAAAAGTAGGCTAAATTTTTAATAAAACACTGCAAATCGCAAGGCGATATGTCTTCCCTTTCCTTTCCTGAGATATCGTAAGAAACAGGTGAGTGGCGGAATTGATCTTTAAACATCTAGAAGAGTAGTGAAGTAAGTTGTGCTACATTTTTAAAATTATCTGAGAATGTTATATTTGTTTTCAAGCGATGTGTTAGTGAATCAAAAGCATAAAATATCAATGAAAAACCGATATTTGCCCAGCAACAACAAATACCTTTTAAAATATGAATTACGATTTAGGTCGCGTTGTATCATACACCTAAACTAAGTTTAATGATAACTGATGTTTTTCGTTTGTCCAGTAGGTAACTTACTTATATGTTTATGGTTTTTATTATACCGAAAATATAATTAAATCAAAGTTAACTTGTGAAAACACGACTAATGTATTTGCCGCCATTTTATGTCCAGTTTCAATAAAACACCAAATTATTTAATGAAATTATCTTATGCTGTGTGAATATATTTTATATTTTCAACGAACAACATGATAATTACCTAAGTAATGCGAAGTAAAGTGAAAATGTACCAATAATAAAAATAATGAGAGGCCTGGCGAAAGAAATTCGTAATAACATCACGAGTGTTATTGCATTTGAAGTCATTTTTCGTTTACTACCAACGAAGGGCTTCAATGTGTCTTATTGATATGATTATACTATTTTAGATTTTACCCATATCACATGGTCCTACACCAAAGTTTGAATGCTATAGAGATCACTACCAGGTTGGATTTTTGCAACTGGCTCTCACGTATGATACACGACATTGAGGCTGCTGTTTTCTCTACCCGTCAGCATTTTTCCGTTCCCTGTATAGTAAGCGCGACAGGTCGCTCTCGCTGTATTGGAAACGGAATTGAAAATCCAGCACTCCGTTCCTCAGCTGATATGCGCAAAGCGGTAAATGTGCACATTTGCCTCATCGTTTGGGTAATGTGCATTCAACTAACATTTGCAATTTCAAAGAAGGAAAATGTACATTGACTTGAGTAAATGTGAGAGAAGGGGGGAGGAAATATTCCGAAATATAATCATTACATTTCCCTCCCCCTTAAAAGTTATCCAATACTTTGTAATGAACCTTATTAGGTATAGTCAAGAAGGGGAAGGAAATATAATAATTGGATTTACCCTCCCCCTCAAGATATCCAATACTTTGTAATGAACATTAAGTTATTCAAGAGGGCGGAGAGAATTAGGTAATCTAGTGGCAACCATAACATTGGTATGCTAACAGTTTAAATTACTGCAGACCAATGTAATATATTTTCATTCAGGCTGAATTTAATAATTTCTGTTAACGCGAACCAGCCTTCTAGACGTTGGAAGAACAAAACCCGCCTTTTATCTATTTCTTACGATATCTCAGGATAGAGGAGAGATATCGCCTTGCGCTTTGCGGTGTTTTATCACTTATTTAGTCCACTTTTTAGGGACCTGCTACAATTTGTATGCTTCCATTTAAAATTGCCACGAGAAAACACAATATTTATTAAAATAAAACAGCGCCGTCTAGCATTTATGTTATTGATCAGATTGCTTCATATCCACAAATTTTCGATTGTTCAACAAAAGCTCTCTCGAACAACATCAAGTTTATTAAAATCGGTCAAGCAGATCCGGAATTACAGGCGTTTTTTCGTAACAAGGTTCCCACTCTCCCCCGCCCCTTCATTTGAAGAGATAGACTCAAACCTGTCACATTAAAAATATGCAGAATTTGTCGGGGAGTCTGATTATAATATTTAATATTCTCCTCAATTGAGTAAATTTTGAAAAATTTTGCATTTTAAAATTTCTACTGTCAAATACGCCCTTTAGCGGTGGACCTACAATTCTGAAAATAATTCACAGGCGTTTCGCGAGTCCACTTTTGTTATAAATGTCTTGTTCCCGAACCTGTTCTCCACTTCTGAGATGTGGCCGACGGCCGTTCTTAGTTATCCACCCGGTACGAAGAATTAGTTCAGGAGGTTTTTGAGCACAACCGAAGCAAATTAATAGCTCTGTTCAATATTATTTAGTGTATTTAATTTGAAGAACTTGCAACAATTGAATCAAAATATATATGTATCTCAACAACAGATTTAAAATTCTATAAATTGTTGAATAGTGTACTTTTGATTTGCAGAAAAATCCTTGTAAAAAAAAAGGAATCTGTATATTCGTATTACAGTTTAAATTGGGTAAACAGTTTTGTTTCTATTGAACGCTAGCATTTCTGTCTATTTTCGAGAAATTGGTTCACAGACTGAATAAAAATAAATATAGATAATGCTTGGCATGCGAACTTCAAAACTCTCTTGAAATTTATAACAATGAAGTTTTCTACAAGAATTTATCGTATACTTTGGAAATATATTGAAAAGTTCAAGTAACATAAATATACATTCGGGAGTCAAAAATTATTATCAGATAGGCGAAAACTCTCGAAGTTTTCTGACTGAAAATATGAGCAAATTACATAAGATGAAACAATACTCGAAACATCTTTTCACTAAGAAATAGTTTTCTTAAGAATTCCTATGATGAGAAATGAGATAATTCTAGTGCAAAAATAGGTACCTACCGAGAAAATTAATATTAATTGACTTCCACAACTTTGTAGAAATCGCTCACCCTGTATAAGGAAATTAGTGGCCAAGAAAAATAGCTGTTGGCAAGGTTGTAAAATGTCCGCTAACAGCTGTACGTGTGTATCTTAGTTGAGGTTACATTCCACCGAGACCTAAAAGATCTATTGTTACCCCTTCCTTCTACTCAGTTTCTGAGGAAATTCTCAAAGACTAATAGTTCCTCACACCCATTTCCCGAAGAAATCACATTCACAAGCCTTAGTTCAGGTGAGTGTCTCAATCCGCTAATATGTTGATGGATGTTTCCTTGGACGGCATTCATTTTATCTCAATAGGTTGTAGTCACCTAAGCCATAGTAGATCTTTTCAATAGTCACATCTATTTTTTATGGCTCTGCCTATCTCTTCCAATAATACATTCGATGTTTTGGTCCCTCTCTTCGCTAGTTCATCTGCTATCCCATTTTCTTTTATTCCACAGTAAGATGACATTGTTGCTCTATCAATCAGAAGAGAAAAGCTCTATATTTTAATCACCAATAAGCGTTTGCTCTTAAATCAGTATAATTGAGGCATGCTAGAAATGCTTGCGAAGAAATTTCACGTCTTCAAATCAAGTGATGAGGATGAAAAACAATAATGCATTACATCGAAAATGGTTGTGAAATTAATATGAATCAAGTAAAAGGTAAAGACAGAACAGACTGTTTAAAAACGATGTCTTTGAATGAAAAAAATATTTCCCCCAACTCATTTAGAAAATGCCCAAAAATATAAACTGTTTTCATGAGATGAACAATGAACAAATTGTCTTTCGCTTTTTGGAAATCCCACAAAACATTTTATCAGAATATTTGAGCGTTTCCACGAAACACAATGCCCAGAGTTTTCAATCAAGAATACAAAGATAAAAAAAAACTGGGACTTTCACGTCACACTGATTATTAGAAACTTTCGGATGTTTGCTTGGACAAAGTGTGAAACAACAATAAAGGAAAATGACGATGACATGATCACATCATTTGAAATACGATGGTTTTAATCAATCAATTCAAACTCACTATTTGTGGAAATATCAACAAGCTGGTCACAGGACTATATTTGGTTATTTTGTTTGTACAAAGTGATTTTATTCCCACAATTACTTCGAGGATCGTTAATCCAGTCATTACGTCGGGAGAAAACAGGTTAGAAATGCAAATTTGGGAAGTGGAATTTGTTTTTTGCTTTATTATTTCTTCTCGTGGAAGATATCGGAAAAATCGTCAGTATGAAACCTAGACCGTGTTAGGACCTACAATTTATTTTCCAGTTTTGACATAAATCACGACCTCTAGGGTGCCGTGAAGTTGACCGCAGCGAGCCCAACGCTACAGAGTGCGCCATAGAACGCGCGTATACGGCGCCCTTTGGAGTTTGGGTTTGGGATAGGTATGAAAGACACTTTCTCCGCCCACGTGTCGGAGCATCTGCTTCTTGTCGACTTAGCATTTCTGGATCCGGTCACAAAGCTTCGTGTCATGCTCTGTACAGTTGGTAGGGCAAACGTGGAATACAAATTATTTGATAATTTTTCGAGAAGGGAAATCTGTATGTTTCAAATATTGACTGCAAATGAAAAATACAAGCTAGTTCATGAACAACATCTATGCAACAAAGGCAAAGAGAAACAATAAACTTGCATAATTATGTCCCACATATACAGTTTACAATTTTTTTATTAATAAAGCGATATTACCGGATTGCAGCTTCGAGAAACTGTTAATACCATTTGTGTGGATGTTCATGTCAATATGATAAAGTGTAGTATTTTTAGGGTTATATACAGTGCTTTTCAGATAAAAGTATCCACCTTCAATAACTTTTGTAATACTGGTATTTAAAATAATCCAAAAACACGTCAATTTATGTTGGAAGGGGCAAGCATTATGGCTTATTTGAACTCACTGGAAAAGCCACCCCCTCACCCCTAGCAGCATCCCCTTTATTTTTTTAAATTACTTTTCATATTTTTTATGTAAAATGTGGATACTCCTCTTTGAGCTGATTTCAAAAATGTATTATACTTGTAGGATAAAGTGGTAAGTTTATGAGATAAACAATTTTTCTTTTAAGAGCACAAATTTTACTTATTTTTTACTTTCACCTTATTTGCCTGTACTAAAATGGGTTGTACAACAGTTCAAACTCTATTTGAGTGCGAATTGGCTTGTCTGATAAAGCAAATGTTGAATAGCCACTTTAATTTGATATTTTCAATTAATCAAACCATAGAGCTAGGAAATGTCGAAACAGGATTAGAAATCCAATGAATATACCATTTGCTGGTACAAAGGATGACAGATTTTTTGTTATTGATGATAATATCCGCTTCCGCATCGAAGATTTGTCAACTATTGGATCAATTATTTAGATTTTATTTGCAGCTCGGAAATTTTGATAATTGCAGATGATCTGAAATTATTCGGGTGTTAAGTTAATCCTAATGACACTACCTTGTTACAATGTGGTTTGGACAATCTTTGAAACATTAACCTATTGAGGTTCAGCATATTTCATTTTCCAAGAACAACAAACCTATTTTAACATATAACTTGCTAAACAATGTTCCACTTAATGAAGTGAGAAGCGTTAAAAATGTCGTTTTAATTCATGTTATCAACCCAATCGCATATTTCTGAGTGAATAAAATACTGGGTTTTATAATGAGATCATCAAGGGATTAGTCGCAGCATTCAATCAAAGTTCTCTACTGTTCCTTAGCACGTTCAAATGACTATATCTAGTAATTATAGGGATAATCCTTTTGATCAGAGATCACTGAGATATCGAATTGATATACACTGTGTTATTTAAAAAATGCTACTTGGGGATTCCTTCACAAAACAGTCAAACGCGAGCTAATTCATTTACCACATAAAAAATAATAACAGATTTGGAAAGGTTGTTAAGAAATAAGTTCAAATGCACTTTTGTTTTTTCAAAATTTGGTCTGGTTTATTAAAAAAATTCACAGCTGTTTTGAAAAGTCGTACACCATTTTCATAACACTTTCGAATATTACCTAACGACCAAGGCGGTGAGCTAGACGGGTAAAGTACGGGAAATTTTAAAGTTGACATCGGGAGCAATAACAAAACATGCGAAGACCTTATGAAGTCCCTAAAGACTCAATGAAACCACAGATTTGATATGGGTCACCTCTGCTGTACTCTACTCTAATATCTAGTTCTGTTTTAATCGTGATTTTGGTGAGTGAGTTAGTTCTTTCAGCTCTATTTCTCCCAGGATTTTCAGGATATCCGTAGCCTTCAGTTTGGGTAAGTCCTCCAGTAGTTTCCACAAAATCGGGAAAACTTCCCAAGTCAAGAATTACACGTGTTTTTCAGGATGTTTATAATTGTTCCCTGTCACTGTAATATAATTTATTTTGAGCAGACTAATTAGAAAATTTTAGCATTATTAGAGGGACTTTTTGTGAAATAGTATATTCAACAAAGATTCCAGATAGCATAATATTTTACGTCCTATACAGCACTGACTATTCGTTATGTTTTAAATAATTAATGAGCTTTTCTATGTGCATAATTAACGTTGTTTATGCTAACTGTCGTTGAGCATTGGGTTTGTGTTTCAATTGAGGATGGTAATTTGGATAATAAATTAACATTTTGTTGTTTCGGGAAAAGGGAGTTAATTGAAATATATATTTTCGTTCAGGAATAAAAAATCTAATATTGTTTATTGAACAAATATCATTCAAATGGCGCAGTCGACAAAAGCAAACAATAGCACTGGATGGGCGTATCTTTGTTGCTGTAGTTCTAATTTTTGGGCACTGTAGCAGAATAGCGTCAGTCAAAATAGCGCTGGGTTAAAACAGCGGTGGACAAAATAGGGCTGGACAAAATTGCGCTGGACAAAATTGCGCAGAGCAAAAACAGCGGCGGATGAAATAGCGCTAGTGTTACCTTTTGATAATTGCTACCTGGATTGCTTCCGCACAATTAATCAGTGATTAAGCAAAACAAATTCAAATGTAAACAAAACTAAACGATCTATTATTAACAATAAAAGTTAATATTGCTAGCTGTGGTAATATCTCAAGGCAGGTTCTTCAAATAGATAATAAATCAAATTTTGTGCAGTTTATTTCTAAAACATCTGTTTGTTAAAACAAGGTATACAAATAAGCAAGTGTCACTCTATGAAAGAATTAGTATATAATCTTAAATGATTCAATGGTTGGTGGTTAACAAAGGTAACTTATCTTATTAGTTTTACCCTTTGTTGATATACGTATATGTGCACTGGGCTTACAGTGGATTTTCTATTCAAAAAGGTAAGTTATTTTTATATATATAGTTAAACAGATAATCAATGTAACTTTGTCCTAGGTTGTCCAAGCAGGCAATTACATAAAAGTATTGAGAAAAATTTATGAGATGTCGCAGTATAATATCGATATATCAGATAAATTTATAAGGCTGTCTACACTAAAACAAATACTTAAGATTACGACTGGTCTGGTACTCCTATGAGATGCTGAGTCGTCGTTCCCAACTTTTACGTAAACTTAGCTCAGGTATCTTCCAGTTAATGTGTCATAAGTCCCAAAGTAAATCCAGATATACCGCAGGAAATAAACCAATAAAACTCTAAAAAAATAAAGTGGTACGAAAGAAGGTAAGTACCCAAAAAAAAATTCTTACAAACAGGCCTAAAATAAATGACGTAATATTAGTATCTAGAGTGTCTAGCAAAGATGTGGTGTAATAAAGGAAGTAATGAAGGACTCACCTTGGATGGGGTGTGGCCTGTAAGTGGCTTCGATGGATAATCGAAGATGAAGGACTAATGGAAATCTTCAAAGAATATTCCAATGTTCACAGATCCACAGCAGTGATTTTATTTTAGTTCCATTAACCAAAAATAAAAACTTTATTGAAATTTCTTAGATTTCTATTTAAAATCCGCAATAATGCGTAGCAAGTTCTTCCTGAACCAAAAGTGCTTTTTTTATCCCTCAAAACCAAAATGGAATCTCACAAAAAGATGTCCAATCGTAGTCGTATTACTTTTTTTTTGTACTCCCATGTTCTAGAAAGATTCTTGAAACTAGTTTGAAATAAAGTGGCTAGATACTGAATGAAAGTAAAGACCATAGATAACATTGGTAGAGACCACCTTCCTCAATGGCAGAAGAGAATTGACATTGACACTGACACAGGTACTTCAACAGGTTATATTTACCTGTACATCAGCATGGATATTTAGTACTAATTTCTGTTATCATTTTCAGGTAATAACATATGAATGGTCGCCAAGATATTCAACCAACAACGTACGAGAAAGAATAATTTTGTTATTAAACGAAATGTAAATTGTTTCCACAAACCCAACTTTCAGTGTAGAGGTAGCAAACAAGAAAAATAAAGTTGTTAAATATTCCACTATTTGCCTATTTTTTATTTAGTTCAACGAAATAAACAGATTATAAGGTAAGTTACACTTTCAACACGTAACACTAGACAAAATAGCTTCGCTACTAAATAACGACGGTTGAAATATCCATAAAAAATTAAAATATGGGAAACTATAGTGATTAAGTTTTTCTAGTGTGAATGTGAATGATAATATAATTAAAATGTAATTGCATTGAATCGCATTTATTGATATTCTAGTTTGCTTCACTTTGTTTCACTGTGTCAGTTGGTCGGGAAGCGATATGTGTTGAATTATGATGAAAAATATTGTTTTTCACTATCATTCGGCACTATAGTCTATTTTTATGGATGAAATAGTAGTAAAATAATGAAGCATAATCATTTTTGTACGGCGCTATTTTGTTGAGCGCCATTTTGTACACCGCTGTTTTTGTTCTGTGTTATTTTTATGCGGCGCTATCTTGCACTGCGCTGTTTTTGTCCAGCACTAGTTTGTCTGCCGCTGTTTTTGTCCAGCGCTATTTTGACTGACGCCATTTTGCTACAAAGCCGTAGTTTTGTAGTTACAATCGATATTTTAAATCGAAAACCAAGTATCGATAGCATGAGTGTCGACAAAGTACCTATATCGGGTCAAAGCTCCTAGGAATTTAACTCTCAATGTTATTGAAAGATTGTGAACAGTTTTACAGTTCTAAACCTACAGGATATCGTTTCATTTTATATATAAATACTTTTCAACCATGCTTACGATAATATAACATGTTTTGTATGGTATGCTGCAATTTGTCAGTTACTGAATAGGGTATTTGACAATTTTTTTCAAACACCATTAGAAGTGTTTCTGGCTGTCTGGCCTCAGTTAAGTACTCCAAATTTTTTTCAAATTTTTTACTAAGCGGGAAAGTTGCCAAAACCAACTTTGAAAATTTTATATTTAAATAGCGCGCCAAAACGCGCTGATTTTTTATGACGTCAGTGATCTTGTCGCTCCGCCTACCGCATCCCGAGCGACAATATCACTGACCAGCCGAATCGGAACCATCGGCTCGACCTGCGGCCGCCCACCTGAGCTGGCCTATAAGAAACAAGCAAGCAGCGAGACCTCTTACGTCACAATAACCTCACATATTTTCCCGCGCTGAGTAAATATTTGAAAATTACCATTTTTGTTAAGTTAATAAAAAATCACTGGTTTAATTTATTTGTGTGAAATATTGATTTCTGGCATAATAGTACCACAAAGTACCTGCTCCGACTCTTTTTTAATTTTTTCCGCTTATAGGAAAATACCCTATTGTTCCTCGATCGTTTTGGGCAACAAACTCAGTATATAAGTGTAGTGGCTGTTTTTCCGTTAATCTCACTTGGATAATATTATATACATTATTTAAATTTTTGAAAAATGACATCATAATTAATTGATCCAATGCAATTTCTTCAAATCAATTAATTACAATTATAGCCATAGGGGCCATTCGCACCGGTTACACTTAAACGTTAAGTGTCACTCAAATCCACTAAGTGTCACTTAGTCGTTCGCACCGTATTTAAAGGCACCCTTAACGCGACGTTAAGGATACCTTAACTAAGCTCGGAATATCCACGGCTTAAAGTTCCACTTAACCTCGAAATACTAATTTTGAAGTTGATTTATGACAGTTTATATTTGAGTAAATTGTGCTTTTGTAGATGGTAGATCTTTGTATTTGTAATTTGTCTTATCGAAATGGAAATGTTAGAAGATGATAACGATTTAGGAATAATTGATATAATTTAATACGGCATACCCAGACAGTTATGTATATGGAACGATTATTTTAATACATTCGATCCTAAGACGTTTTTTTTTAGATTCAGAATGACGAAGAAAACTGCTCTCAATTTTCTTGGAGAAATTGAAATTGTTTATTTTCTATGACATTTTTATACTTGCTAATAATATCTAATAATAATGATTTTTCACGTGTTGTGAAATTTATTCCACGAGATCGTTTTTCTTCGCTTATATTTAAACTACTAAAATGAATCGAAAGAAAAAATACTTTTTTTTTGTACAATAATTTTTATCTGATTCTGTTTCGTTCGGTTTTATGTGTCAGTGCCAATTTATTTTGAACGATATTGACACTTTTGAACGTGGTTTAATAAAATTCCGTCACGTCACTCACTTCGCACTCCAACAATCATCCAATGAAAACATTTATGAGGTATTTCTACGGTTTATATATCACTGTTGTTCCATTGATCTGTTATTAAAATGAAATATAGAGTGACGACGTCTGAATCATTTGAATACACCTCCATTTATTCAAAAGCAGGTATGTTATTGCCTTTCATTATAAATATTCTTTATTTTAACCATCTTTCAAACACAACCCAATTCACCATAATAACTCATTATTTTGTTTTTGAATATTTTATAAACTTTTGCTACACAAATTTAGCCCTTACAACGTATCTATATAACGCTTTGACCTTTTTTTGTTGACGCTCCACCATTTAATATAATCGCGTGTCTATTGGGCGCCATTAAGTTTTCATTTCACTGTTTTACCTTTTTTAAGTATAATTTGCTATTGATGGATAGAGGTAGATTCCATTATATTATTATACAGTTTAACTTGTTTTTTGTATGGATGGAAAAAATATTATTTCCAAGAATCCAACAATATTTTTATTTATCATTTGTGAGGAAGTTTGTGGAGAATGTTACAGCGTAACAATACAATGTGACTTTGAATTTAAGTAATTTCAACATGTCTGTGGATGAGCAATTTCTCAACAGTTTCCACTAAACATGCAAATGTTGAAAATACAAGCCTATACTGAGATCATCAAAGTTGGGAAGAAATGGAAGTTGATAGCAGAAAAAGCAAAAACGGATCGGATAATATAAAATGATAGGAAAGTGCTTCCAAGACCTCTCCTTCGGGTACTGGAGGTAGAAGTATGTGAAGTATGGTCAACGGATTATTCATCCTCATGGTATATCCCAAGTTGTAGTTCATCCATTCATTAATTTCCATTTTCTCGTTTATTTGGGAAATCATTCTCTTTCCTTTTTCTTTTTATTTGGTATAAGTATTATTAATCTTGAGACCTTGACGTACATATTTTTTGTTGAATTAAATGCAATTTAAATGAATTTATCTGCTGGATAAATTGTTGCCAACAGTATTCTTCTTAACAATACCCTTACAAAGTTATACATGGAGTTTCTTATTGCACCTAAGCCATCAGGGTTTTCAAATAAAAATTCAAGACGAGATTTATGTTGAGACTCACAATCTTTCCCAGAACGGAACAATATCAGGCTACAGATTCAAACTTAAAGCTTTGCTGGAAAGTTTGAGGAAAAAATTGGAAAAATCTAAACTTTAACTTCGGTTGATATTTTTTATTATAAATAAAAGTTAGGTTGACAGACTCCTA
The DNA here is from genome assembly GCA_910591685.1 of Galerucella tenella. Lineage (NCBI taxonomy): Eukaryota > Metazoa > Arthropoda > Insecta > Coleoptera > Chrysomelidae > Galerucella > Galerucella tenella. The sequence continues at coordinate 40,644 of CAJUYH010001889.1, forward strand.
ATACTCGTGAAAGTTTAAGAAAAATAGATTCAGTGAAGTGACTTCCCAGTCCAATGTCAATTTATATATACGGGGTGTGCAAAAACTTTCCTGCCAATCTCAAACTACACAACCCCACGTTTTTTATTGCCATCACAAGCGTTGAACGTGCAAAGGACAATGGGTGAATATATTTATTTCCGTGCAACCGGACGCAAAACAAGCATTTTGCAGCCGCAACAGAGGCCGCAAAATGATATTTTGCGGCCGTTACCCAGAGTGACGGCCGACAAAAATTTTTACGGCCGTTCCCATAGTGACTGCCGGCAAACTGAACGCAATGCTCCTGATATTCCCATTATCAAAACTACCTATAATAATTATTATTATGAATAAAACATCATACTCCACTTTTTTTCCATATTTATATACCTTCCACAGTAGATGATTTGCATCACTAGCTTGTTTGAGGAATGAATCAATTTGCTCATGCGTAAAAACTTTTGATTTTTTTGCTCGATAACCAACTGACTTTTTCTTGACGAATGGTACCAATTTCAAAAACTTCTTTACGTCAATTCCATCTCGTACGTTAAGCATAGTCTTTAACATAGAATAAATGCTCCATAAAGTTGAACTCTTCACAACTTTTGATCGCTGCATCAAATATCCTAATAATATGTTTTCTGACACCGTCTTGACATTTTGGTTGACACACCAATCTTTGAAGTTGCTGTAACATTTTTCATATTTCCGTTTAGATTTTTCGGGTATCAAATCAGAAAGTGCTGAGTCTATGAGATCTCTCAGCTCAGGAGGAGTGCAAGTAACTGAAATATCACTATCGCTATCGGACATCTTCACGACTTCACGAGAAATGTCAAATTGATTTGTATTGCTAAATATTTCATCTCCATAGAAACATTGTGATATTGAGGTGTAATTTTCTCTATTCGCGTTGAAACGCTGTCTTTTTTAAAGAGACATAATGTTTATTGAAATTATGTAATTCTCACGGTTGGACGAAAAATATTGTGTATACTATGGCCGCGAAATGTTTTCGCGACCTCGAGATTATCTTGCCTCGGCCGGAGCGGCCTCGGCGATAATCTCTCTCTCGGAACGCGAAAAAGCATTTTGCGGCCTTAGTATACAAATAACTATTCCATAAAAAGTGCCGATACATCAACGATCTCGACCAAAGTCAGCAGAACACTCATCATGCACTTATCATACATTTTGCCGGGCTATTAAGAGAAGGTCGTCCATCAAATCTATTATATTATTTTGCGAAAAGTTGAGGCTATCCTATTCTGTCAAACAGCCTGGTAAATGTAGTGGTCCCAGTAATTGATGGCTAATTACACCTATCCAGACATTTATGCTGAATTTTTGTTGTTGCTTCGTCTTCGTCGAGTAAACGTAGCCTTATCGCAAGCTGGTCTGCTATCTGCTGGTCCAGGAAACAATATACAGATACCAATCGAGCTGAGAGATCACCCTCTAGCAACACTTGAACTAACTGTTCTTTTAGGCAATAAGATTATGGCAGTAAGATAGGTGACAATTTTATTAAAAGTTACTACTGGTCAAAAAATATGAAAAAAATTCACCCAATGGAAGAACTACTAATTTTTGAAAACAATGCCTGCAAATCGAATAATTTTCATTCAAAACATACAATTTCTCGCGCAATTTGTGAAGGCTGCTCTCATTTGTGTGATCTCTAGTCGACCAATCATATAAGTTCCAATATATTCAGTTCCGTACATATGTAGTTCCGTGTACGAAAATCGAATTCGAGTTTATTTTCCCAACATTTTTTTCAGTTTAAAACGGACGTGCGTAACTGTAGGGTATGTCTCCTAATCGATTATCAACAATCGATTATTATACTATTATATCATCAACCTTTGTGTGAAATTTAAGCCCGAGACATCGATATATGGCGGCATTACAGTTTTCTGAAACCTACGAATCGCTGCTTCGTGTACACGTTAACACGTAACGCAGCAACGTAACGATCAGATCTTTTGCGCCAGTCGCTCCAACCTAACATGAAGAACTAAAGTTCTAAAACTAAAGTTTTAAAAAGATCAATCGCGCCAAAAATTATGGAAATAATAGTAAAAAATGTATCCGAATAAATTCAAGTAGATCATCAGCACTGCGAATACCAGCTTTGCATAAAGTTTTAATGTAGCATCGGTAGTTCTGTGGTAGAATGCTCGCCTGCCACGCGAATGGCCCGGGTTCGATTCCCGGCCGAAGTAAACGAAAGAGAGACTCAGGAGAGAGCCTACGCGCTCAAGGTACATAACGCCGTAACGTAACGGTCAGATCTTTTGCGCCACGACCTCCGGTAACTCCAACCTAACGTGAAGGATTTAAGTTCCAAAAGCGGTAACAGTAACCTCACAAACAGATAATTAACGGACAGAACAAACAGCTAGGATGCACAATTAAAGACGACTGAGGTGACAGATCACAAAACTGGAAGTCAATCACGATGAGAGTGCTTCAATAAACAAATGTCATATCCCCAGAGAAACCTGTGATGTATTATTTTTATGTCTCAATTCGTAACTCAATTTTCTCAAAACTGATGATTGCATCAAATAATGTTATTAGGATCAAGTCAAGGTTTTCGATAACAGTAATGCAATAAGAAATTGTCTGCAATTTGTGTGAAAGAGCATTAGAAATTCTCCGTATTTCTGAGACTACCATTTGTGGAATTCTTGTTCCGACAACTTAAAAGCATATCTTTTTTTGTATAGCTCTTACGCGATTTCATCATTTCACCTTTCTATTTGGAAGTTCTACTAATATGACTGAAATTTTAAAATTGTTGTGGAAGGAGAGTGTTTGCAGTGGAAAATAAATTAAGGATCTGTCTTTGAAATGAAAAGCTGGGCAAACAAAGAAGTAAAAATGTGTTCAGTCGTTTGGATTTTATAAAATGAGAAGTTTACTCTAAATGCGTATGTGTGTTTTTAACATTTTGGTCGGATTATTTTATGCTGTTAGCAATTAAGCTTTGAAAATGAATTTCCTTCTGTTGATTTGAATTCCAATAAACCGTCTTCAAACATAATCAATTCTATATATTCAAATGTAGCAGTTGTCTGTCGGAAACACCTGTTTTCATTTAATTGAGAACTGGAATACCTCGTTCAGTAATATCTAAAATTATGAATAGCAGTCAGATGAGGACAAAATGTTACATCACAGATCAACAGTGCCTCTCTCCTCAGTACAAAGATTTCATCTAAAAATTTTTCATGTTTGAAATATCCTCTAAGTCAAACAGTGGATACCGTAAACTGAGATTTAGATTTATTTGACTGTTCAAAATATCTCCCATCTCGACGCAAACAAGCTTCATATCGATTTTGTGAGTCACTAATATTCATTGAAAGTGGTTGCTGTGATTGCTGGAAAACATTTTTGATAATTTCTTGTAGTTCTGGAATAAGGCGGGTTTTCGAGTGAGGTATTTTTTGCTCCATCATGCCCCAAAATGTGTGCATCAGGTGCGTCAGATCAGGTGAATGAGAGAGATATTCGAAGTCTATTCCTCAAGAAAGTATTCTATTATCATAATGCTGACAGAGTATTTCCAGGCTGCGGACTGCTATATGGCTCGCTGCTCCATCTTGCTGAAACCATTGTGTGCACATCTGTATACTCGATTTGAAATTGGTTGATAGTAATAAATCATTTTTAGCAGCCGATTCCATAGGCGCACCTACCTGACGTGCCGGTTTGAACCCTATTTACTTATCCGAATAATTTAGTATTCATTATTGTCATAACAGGTAAAAATAATTATGCCGAGAATTCCGGGAACAATTAATACACAATGTTACTTCAGGTTGTTACGAAAAAAGTAGGTAGGTAGGTAGGTACCTGTACTTATTGGTATGAAACTGTGAGTCATTTCAAGAGCGAACAAACCCAATGCGAGTATTCTAGGACACACATTTGGGT